>BSBK01002799.1:942500-1132500 GCA_027943335.1 Chamaecyparis obtusa | reverse complement strand
ACATAAGTATGTCCTTTATATCTTCTTGTGTGTCAATGATAGTTTAGGACCTTAATACTATGGATCACCTGATAGATCTATATGATTCTTTGCGAGTTGCTCATTATTAATGTTTATCTTTATCTTAGGGTCATTGATTAAAAGGTTAGATGTGTTACTTATTCTAATAATGTTACTTGTAATACTTGAGATTAGACATGGTTTTCTATATTAAGGATTGTATGATTTGATTATCTTGATTTGATAATAAGACATTATGAGTACATGCCTAATGGTTAAATGGGTTTGTGGAAGTTAATAGATGATTATCATTTACATGAATATGTTATGATGCATTCTAGTTATACAATATGGAAAAAAGATTATTCTAGTACTAACCATAGTAATCCATTTATACTTTGTTGATTACACTATTTGATGTGAGTGTAGGATGAGGAGAGGTAGTTGTAGTTACTCCTATAGGAGATCCACATGATGTCGCACTCTAACTGCTTGTTTACCATGATTTGTGCATACACACACACACACACACACACACACACATGTGGGTGTACTCTGTTGGTGTTGCAGGATGTAGGTACTAGGCATTGACTTCACCTGGCTACACAAGTCTGAGTGTGCCTTCAAAATCCTCAAACTATTGTTGTATGGAGATTTTACCAAGTTACTCTCAAGGATTCCCTATTGACTTAGGTTCCTATTTAGGGGAGTCACCTTAGTTGAGGGATTAACCAGTGTTATGATTTTGTTTATTTTGGAGATTTATATTTTGGTGTATGTTTCTCTATTTCTTTATGTATGTTAAAGCATTATACTTCTCTGTCTTTTAAATATTATGTATATCTATTTGTAATTATCTATATTATTATTGGATGTACATTATATATGTATATGTATATATGGGTGCACACATATATACCTATGCATATATAAATATTATAACCCGTGTGTTTTTCTTGTAATTATAATTATATCTTTAATGTTTAAATGATGATTATTAAATAAAAATAACAATAAAGTAAAATAGAGCTCTTTTTGGTAAAACTAGCTACCTAGGAGATTTGAATCCGAGACCTCCTAGAAGTTAGGCTAGTTTGTTTCCAATTGGGATATGTGAGTTATTTGAGTATTCTTATGCCTCTTTTCTAGTTATGGTCTTCTTTGTAAGGAAAAGTTAATTAAAAATAAAATCTTTTAAAGTTGTTTACCGGAATTGATTGATTTAATTTATAACCAACTATAGTAGTTGGAGTAGTTTCTTCCCATAAAGAAACTCCTCCAACCATATAGTTTTCAGTAAATTATTGAGAGGAGAGGAGGTTTGGAGGAGGAGAAAGATTGGAAGAAAATTGGGAAAATTTTGGAAGTAAATCAATTTTGGGGTTTTGTCATAATTGCATTTTTTGATAGCTTTGGTTGTGAAGGGTTGGTGGGATTATTCTCAGAAAGATTGAGGAAGACTTTCTCTAAGGGAAGATCATCTAGGATATCTATCATCACTCCATCTTGGAAGGTTACTATGATTGAACTTGGGAAGGGATTCTCTACAGGATTCCAGGTAGGATCTGGAACCAGGAAGAATCACCTTCTTGCTTGTCAGGCTTGTGTGTGTGTGTGTGTTTTTATTAAGATATAATGTATTCATGTGTGTTTTAAATCTACTATAGTTATATGAATCATTAGATTGTTATTTGGCTATTAAAAAATATTGCATATTGAAGTGTTTATGAATATGTCTGTGAGATTTATGATTCAAATTTCTTCTTGGAAGTCTATGATTAATTATATGATTATAATATATATTTGTGCATATGTGTGTGTGTGTTCTTAAATATTTATATTATTTATATGATCTGCAAATTTTATGTTGTGAAATGATTTGTAACTAGGATGATAATGAAAAAAATATGTTAATTGGAATGAGACTAAGTATTCTAGTTTATTTTCCTATACCCGTATTATGTTATTAATAACATTTTAACCAAACATTATTTTGCAAAATATCTGGTGAGAGTGGGCATAATTAGGTTTTTATCTAACATATGTCAACATTAGGAAGATCCAACGGTTCAAAAAAAAATTTATGCTTACCATACCGAAACTGTATTTTTATGACAGTCATATAGAATTAGTCATGCATAGATTCCTATAGGTTCATTAGTTTATAGTACAATCTTTTCCCCATCAATATTTATTAATTTATAATCTATATTAATTTTATTTTCTATTTAGACCTATTGTAGAAACAAAGAGCCATGGATTTCAGTGTTGGGTACATGTTTGGCTTGGGGTTTGGTCTTGTTGTAGACATCCTTCCTATGTTTCTTGTTATGTGTATGGATAAAGTTAAGACTTGCTCTAAGGGCCTGAGTGCACAGGGGAGTTTCCTAAACCTATGAATTGAGACATGGAAGTGTTGTCTTGTATCTTTAGATTGTGATGGAGGTAAGGGACTAGGAACCCTAGGTGAGTGGCTCACCATAGGTGTTGGAACCCTAAAGTGGTTGCTAGATGATCGTATGGGTGAGTTTGTAAAAAGTGATAACATTAAAAATTAACTTGGGAAGGGGGAACTCAAAAGATAATGAAAGAAAACATAATAATGGCCACACAGATCTGATTGGAGTACCAGGACCAGGGATAACTGCCAGGGTGGATCCCTATTCATAAAGGGGGGACCAGGGTTACATGGTTGCCAAGGTGGATCCCAATACACAGGTTGTGTGATGACACTCACTTAGGTGGTCTCCTAGAACCTTAACCTCAGTGTTATAGTATGATGATATTTTATGTGCTTTATTCTTATTCTTTTGAGTCTTGGACTCATTGGTATTTGAGACATAGATTTCTCTAAGGTCTTGAGAGTACCTTGGTTCTATCTCCTAGCACGAGGGGTGGAACTTTACTAGTTTCACATGGTTGGGTGGCAAATCTCTTTCGAGGTATTGTTAGTGGTTCATGTCATGGCCTGGATTTGGATTTGTTCAGTGATGAAGTTATCCTATCTTGTATCATGTACCTCTATCCTTTGAAATCAAGGTGTAAATATGTAATGTAAGCCTTTGGGAAACTTGATGTAATTGTCTTTCAATATGCCTTCGGTCCATGAGCATCAATTGAAATTCTAATTGTGTTGTAAATGGAAATTGTAAGAAAGAAGCTATGTATATGGGAAAGGGTAGTATTTAGGAATCTCAAAAAGGGAATTGAATGTTGGTAAATCAAACATGGATTATGTTTCAGTAATTCCTACCCTATCTCTCTTGTGAGTTTAAATGAAATTGAAAGTAATAATTCTATGTAAGCTTTTGCAAAGCACTTATAGTTGTAAACTTCTTAAGGAATACTCATTTTGATATGTGGAATAGTGAAAGGATATGCTAAGGGTTTAAGGGTATTTCTAGGTAAAATAATAAGGGTAAGAAACATATATAGTATTGAAAGTGGTGATGAGATGTGATTCTTAATGTATAGTTTAGCATGAGTAATGTGTGGTCATTCAAACAAGGTTTTTATCTCAATTCTTAACTAGACTTGTAAAAGGTGATAGATGATGATTTGTGGAAATTAAACTTATGGAAAAAATGATTCATTTAATCGTTTAGGTTGGTTATCAATATATGGTTAAGTACTTTATGCTCTTTCTATTATTATCTTGAAATGAAAATAGAAAGTGATGACTCTTAATGGAAAAGCTTAATTGAGTTTTGATGGTGCAATTGAGTTGAGAATGGATAATGTTAAGGAGTAAATAAATATGACAGAATAAATGTACTTAGTGGATGATATAACTAATGTGTGCTTGTTTCACTTCTAAAATTAAATTACGTGTTAGTTTGGTAAATAAAATGAATTCAATTAATTCATCAAGAAAATTGGTTTTTAAGTATAATGAAAGCAACGTCTCAATGTAAATTGAAGTTGTAAAAGAAATAGAATTCGTTAGATAAGTAATACTTGATAATGGTAAATGAATTCATTAAGGGAACCTTAAGCAATGTACTTGTAAATGGTAATGATGATAAGTTAGAATGTTAGAAAAAAAAATTGTTAGTTGTAGTTTTAGGTCATAGACCTAATTCCTTATGGGTTCCCTGGTGGGGAGATTACACCATGTGGTATCTATCGGCTATGTGGTGGCTGTACGGTTTCGAGGTTCTTGTGGTTGTAGCTTGATAGGGTTTGAAGTCCCTTTCTTGATGATGCAATCTAGAGGAAGAATCCGTGTAGATCTCTAGAAGATTCATGGTATATGATGACTACTAGGGTATGCAGTACGTAAGAATATCATTGACAAAACAAATTAGAGAAAATACATAAGCACAGGAAGAGCCATGCAGCAGCTGTAGTGGCGTGGAGACTTATCGATGTTGTTGTGGTTGTTGCTACTGCATCACCTTCTATAGGCATGGTCACGTTAGTGACCTTGGTGATTTCTTGCTCATGACCAACATTCACGCACAGGGATTTTGCAGTAGATAGAGCTGAGCTTGACAATGGCCGCCATCATTTCTGGTGTGGACTAGGGCTTGAAACCCTAGTTTTATATATATATGTATATATATATATATGTGTATATATATATATGTATATATATATGTTTATATATATATATGTATATATATATATATATATATATATATATATATATATATATATATATATATATATATATATATATATATATATATATATATATATATATATATATATATATATATATATATATATATATATATATATATGTATGTATGTATATACACACACACACACACATGTGCGCGTGCACACACACACACACACATATTAGATCTTAAAAAAAACATAACCCTAGCATCTGTAGAATTTTTTATAAAGAAGGAAAACAACACAAATGCTTCAACACAATTGCAATAACAATAAATGGTATAACTAGATAACATAGATCAATATGAAAAGGGAAAATGTGCATAACAAAAAACCCTAATTTCATTACAAAAATATATAGATTGGATGCATACTTAAAAAATGAAAGGGAGATACCTAGATTAGAAAACCATCGAAGTATTTGTTCATCCTTGTAAATAAACACAAAATAAACAACCTCTACCGTATGGTTTAAAAAGGAAATACTAAATAATTATGAAGGGCTTCCAAACTAAGAAGTTTGGAATGTAACCTGGTAACCCATGAAGACTTTGTCTGGATTTGACTTGTACGCTTGGTTAAACACAGGACTGATAGGTTGCATTCTTACAACCCTCTCACCTCATCCCCTGCAAAAAGTAAGAAATGAGACAATATGTGTGGAAGAGAGCTTTTAAAATTGAACCTAGCCGTAAAATCAGATTAGGGTTAGGGTTCTGTCTCATGGGAATGTTTCCTTTCTTATAGCGACTAATTTTTGTTTTATTCGCTTACTTGAAATTTTAGCTTACTCTTCCTTCAAGGTATTTTATTTTACATTATTGTGATTGAGAGAATTTTATGACTAGTACTCTTAATTTAACAAAATATAATGTAGTAATATAAGCATTTATTTTAGATTTTATATCTCTATAATTTTTACAACGTCATGTTAATTTTATATTGATTTTCTATTTAATCAAAATTTGATTTTAGCAAGAATAATTCATTTTGAGCTAAATGCGTTTATTTAATTGTTCCTTAGTAAATTAGCTAATGATGGAAATTAATTTCATTAAATATGTTTTCTAATGCATTATTTTAATAAAAGTTTAGAAGAAAACTTTGGTCCCTAGTTTATTAATGGAATTTGTATATTTATTGTTTGATGATTAAATCAATTTGATATGAGAAATGTTTTATAAATTGAGAATGATGTATGGTCACATAAATGAAATTATTATACATTGGTAATTTAATTAAAAGGGACATTTGATATGAGTTGTAGTAAGGTTAATGTTATAGATGGGGAATAATGTTAATTAATTAGTAAATGAACATTGACCTAATTTCCTTGAATGTTTTTGGATGTTTAGAATAGTAGGGAAATATTTTAGTCAATTTAATAAGTTGCATTTGTGATAGTTGTATTTTAAAAAAAAAAGATTTATTAATGAACTATATTAGAAATTTTAATTTATAAAATTTATGTTTTTTTAATATAATTACTATATTAGAAATTTTAGCTATAAAAGTTTATGTTGTTTAAATCTAATTGTTATATTAGAAATTTTAATTTATAAAATTTATGTTGTTTAAATATAATTGTTATAATAGTTTAAGGAATTCTTTTAATTTAATTTTTATCATCAAGTTCTTAATGTACCTTTTATGTTTGTTAAACAAACGTTGGTGAATTTGAATAAGAAAAATAATGACATTTATAACATTTTCATTTAGTCTATCATTAAATTGTAATTGGATAAATTTGGAAGTAGTGTATGGAAGTTTAGCATGATAAATTTAAGATGTGTATAATCATGTAAATTATCGATTAAATAATTAATAACGTATTTAACTTCCTTTAATACTAGGTTTAATGGGAAAATCATTCTAATCTATCGATTACCCTTAGAGGAAATATTAAGCAATTAAGATGCCTAGGTGTCATGTTATATGTTCATATTTTATTTATCAACCTTTGAGATTAATATGAAATAAAGTGTAAATTAAGTTTTAGTTAAAAACCAGTTCATTTAAAACTTGTTAATGTTATTTTTATGAGGCTAATATATGTGGCCAGTATACTGGTCATCATAAAAATAGCATTGCAGCTTAACCTAAATTATTTTGAAACCTTTAATACTTTTGGAAATTAATGAATTACTCATTTAAACATTAGAGTTATGTTTAATTAAAATAAATTTTATACTAATTATATTTATAAAGAAGTATAGGAATTTCTCTTCTTCAACTTTATGAATGTATATTATGTCATGCTAGTAGAGCTCATATTGTCCTTTCTAAGACATCCATCCTTTTAGGGAAAACCTTAGTTAAGCAAAGCCAGTGGTAGGATGCCTCCAATCTTGCGTAGTGCACACTGACATGGGCAGAGACCTAGAGGTGGTCATGTGGCAATAGAGGGAGATGAACATATAGTCAAGGGAGTAGGTAATATGTAGGGACCCCCTCCTATACTGCCACCTAATCCAAACCAAGACATCCTTAATGCATTACAGAATCTGGTTGATATAATTATGGATAGATTACCTCCGGGAGGCCAGCAGGTCAAGGTTTGGGAATGGAGTAGGAGTCCTCCACCTAGACAAGTAGAGGAGCTAGTAGATCATGGGGATGAGTCTATACAGATACTAGAGCCACAACCAATGATAGTGTGAAGAGAGACCTGTGATACAGGGGACCAGATCAGAAACCTCTTACGAATTGAGCCACCACCCTTTTCAGAATCCACAAATGGGGAAGATGATGAGGCTTGGCTTTTTAGCCTCGAGAGATGTTTTGGGTTGTGCCATTACAAGAGAAACCTTAAGGCACAACTTGTAGTTCACATGTTGAGGAGGACTTCCTCTACATGGTGGAGGCATGAGGAATATAAGATTCATCTTGTCATATATACCCTCACATGGGAGACTTTAATAGAGAAAATCTGAGCCTAATATATGTCTAAACACTTTAGACAGCATCGCATCGATGAGTTTCATGACCTACAATAGAGAGGACTATTAGTAGCACAGTGTGAGTGTAGGTTTCTTGAGCTCCTTCCTTATGTTGATTACATGAAGGATGAGAAACTCTAGGTCAACTACTTTATTAAGGGGTTGAAATATGCCATAGCTGACAAAGTGTGGATGGTACCACTAGGAGACTTTCATGATATAGTTGAGAGGGCCATGATAGCTGAGGAGATCCATAATAGGTCTCATGATGCATGAGACACATCACATAACCATAGTTTCATACCACAATACTCTGGTTTCTAGAAATCCTACTGGAAGGGAAATTAGGAGAACTCCATCACACTACAACAACAACAATAGTCTTAGTAGAGTCCCCGACGTGACCAGGGAACTCAAAATCAGTCATCCATAGATGGATTCAATAGATCTAGTATGGCAAGTGGGCATCAACAGTATAGGATTCAGGGGAGTCAGTTCTAGGCTAGAGGACCATGTTATACATGTGGTGCCATGGGGCACATTGTGAGAGATTGTCCTTCGGGTCATCTAGTCAGAAGTAAGATATCAATAGCCTCAAAGCTTCTTGGGAGGACATAGCACAGATGAGAGATCAGTACCCCATCTATTTTCTAAACTCCAAGAGGAAGTTCATGCCTAGGGGGGGAGGATGTGAGGTCCTACCCTGACCCATCCTAGCTCGACTGTTGTTTTGACATTTGGCTTACCTTGTTGATACTTTATTTAGAGACACTAGATGTATATTGGATTTTGTTTTCCTATTATTAGACCTTATGAGATGGTTATTATATATTTCGATGATGTTATTCCTACTCTTTATATGCTTGTAATGGTTTCATGTTTACCTTATGATATATGCATTCTAGATTATGCATTTGTAATGTTATGTTATAAAATAGAAAATGTTGATAGTACAATGGTTCGATTCTACATTTGTAATGTAATACCCTCTCCTATGGTGATGCTTAGACTTTCTAATTTGGACATTCTATTGTGATGGTTAGAACTATACATTTACATTTATATTTTGTGGATGATGATATGTTTATCAGATGATTGATATGCTCATTTATGGTTATCATTCATATGTTCATGAAATTAGAAAACCATCTATCTTAAGATATTTTATGAAACTAACCCAAGGATTTGAATCTAACCATTATCATGATGTTTTATGTTTCATATATGATGAAGGGTGCTCCCCTTAATACCAGAAACACATAAAGAAACAAAGAAACAACAATAATTTGCAAGAATAGAAAATGGGCTTCTTATTATCTCCACAAGTGTGGAATTCCAAATTTTAGAATTACAATATGAAAAGCCACATGGGCATTCCCCTTACAATATTCTATAGGACAAAGCCTCGAATCATTACCCAGATCTACCCAGAACTACTCCAAACTACCCTAGACAACACTACGAGCCTTTTTTATATAGGCAATTTCCACCGCCTGAGAAGGTTCCAAAAATTTAGCCCATAGGGCTGACCAAACTTAGAATTATTTTATTTTTCATTTTATTACATCATAGTCAGCTCAAAATAACTTTTGAAACCTGAATAGAAATTTTGAAGAAAATTTATTTTTTTCCATTTCAGGTGACCCGACTTTCGAAGACCATAAGTCATCACTAGTTGACCCAATTGACTATTATAACCCCATTTCAAAAAGGGCATGAGGAGCTCTACAATGCCTGATTCAACAATCTACATTCAGTTGAAAATTAGACCTCATTCAGGACCTCTAAAGCCTTCAAAACCGAGTTCAAAGTTTCTGTACCATGTTTCCAAAACTAAAAATTTTCAATATCTTCAAAACCAAACTTGATCTAGCAATGAAACTTTACTGGCAGGCTGATATGACTAAGATGAACCTCCACATGTGAAATAAAAACATTCTAAGATCGTATGACCAAAAAATAGCAAGTTTCCATAAATAGTAGTCTACACAAGATAGCCCTTATTGAAAAAGAAACCACAAATATTTTTGGGTGATGCAAGATTGCTCTTACACCCAGGATGCTCCTGCATCAATATATATGTGTATGATGTGTCTTCATGACTCAGGAAAAAGTTGTAGTTACTCACTTAGCTAAGGTCCACACAATGTATCAATCTTGTTCATCTTCTTGCATATATCTAATTTGTATATCCATATGTATATATATGTATCTCTTCTTGGTGATGCAGGATTACAGGTACTAGGTATCATCTCCACCTAGATTCACAGGTCTAAGCGATCCCTCAAAATCCTTGATTTTTGTTGTTGTTATAGAGATATCACCAAGTTCCACATGAAGGAACTCTATGTCTGATCCTTTTCTATTCCTTAGGATGGGGAGTTCCTGAGTTAGTCCTTGTGTTGATGATATGCTATTATGTCAGCTTGTTTCTTGCTTCATGCATTTATTGATTAGGTGATGTTGTGAATGGTAACTCTAGTTCCCTTGTATAGAATATTCTATCACTGTTAGAAGTTATCTTATATGGATTATCGTATCTTTTATGAAGTATGATCTAGTGCTTGATTAAATAAAATTATTTATATATCAATAATAGTCATATGTTCTATAACATTGATAATTATGTGATGGTGATAATAATAATAATAATAATAATATGCTTGTTGTATAATACATGTGATGGTATATGTACACATAGGCATATGGGTGCACACATATGCATATGGATACATATATTCATAATTAATTGTGAAATATGAATTATTGTATTAAATTATATTTATATATATATTTGGTTGTGGATAATAAATTATTGCATCAATAGATAATAAGTAATATTATCTATATGGAATAGAAGTTAAATAAATAGTAACTATGTGCAAAAGTAGAAATTACTATTGGTCTTCCTTAAATAAAGTATATATGAGAAGAAATTATTACTATTATTATAAACATCTCTTTCTAGGAATGGTTATTGTTATTGGATAAATTAATTCTAAACTATTAACCAGCCATTAGTTTTGAATGGTTGCATCGGTTGGATTTTCCCGTGCAACCACTTCCTTAGTTTATTAATAGGAAAAATCCCTGTGAGAAAGGGAGTTGGTAGTTGGCTGGAATAATTTCTTGGGAAGTTTTATTATAGTTTTAAGATATCATATTAAGATTTTTAGGTGGCTGGAGATTGTCTCGGAGGATTTATATCATAGTTTGTTTTTTTTGGAGTCTGGAGAAGTGCGTGAGGAAGGCTGAGATAGTTGGATCCACCTTCATCAAAGGTACCTCCATAGGACACCAGGTAGGATCTATCCCAGGAGATGATCTTCCATTTGAGTATTATCTTGTTTGAGTGCTAATATGTTTATATACTTGTTTTCTTGTGTGAATTTGCAAGATAGTGAATGGTTTGCTATTGTACTAAGTCTGTATTATTGCAAAATAACATTAGGATAGAGGATAATATTGATATAGTGATGCATAAATAAGTATGTAATCCCTATGTGAGTTGATTTATTTTGTTATTTTCTTGCTGGATGATGGTAGAATGGAAAATTAGAGTTGGATTATGCTGTTATTATTTGTATAATGGAATAGTTGGGATTTGAATGTTTATAGAAGCATTATTATAATCAAAAGAATGTTTAATCAATTAGGAGTCTGTTGGTTTTCATTTTGAAATTGGATGAAGTCTGAGAACTTCCTAAGATCCTTGTGACATTCTCCCATATGTCTCAGAGGTCTCTAGGGACTACCAGATCTTGAGATTGTTCTAGGGACCCTCATAGTTTAAGTCTGTCATAGGAACTTAGTTTCTTTCTCCAATTCTAAAGTAGACTTAGATGGATAGTAATCCTTGTTGAAGGGCTATTCTTGTATGGAAACTAGGAGATCTTAAATGGGTCTTTCCTAGATTTGGTATCCGCAGTCCCCAGAATGCCCAGTTTTTCCCGCAAGTCAGTTTTGTTAGTCATTTTTTTTATTTTCTGTCATTTTGCACAAATGCGCAGGTATCTTGAACATATGCACAGGTTTCTAAAACAAATGTGCAGTCATGTTGGATAAATGTGAAGGAACCTTGAACAAATGTGTAGTTACATGAAACCAATTGATGAAGGGTGCTCCCCTTAATACCACAAACACATAGCAGAAACAAAGAAACAACAACAATATGCAAGAACAGAAAATTGGCTTCTTATTATCTCCACAAATGTGGAATTACAAACTTTCAGAATTACAATATGCAAAGCCACATGGGCATTCCCTTACAATGTTTTGTAGGACTAAGCCTCGAATTATTACCCAAAACTGCCTAAGACAACACTACGAGCCTTCTTTACATAGGCAATTTCCACCGCCTGAGAAGGTTCCAAAAATTTAGCCCAAAGGGCCGACCAAAATTAGAAGTATTTTATTTTACAATTTATTACATCAAAGTTAGCTCAAAATAACTTTTGAAACCCGAACAGAAATTTTGAAGGAAAATTATTTTCCACCATTTTAGGTGACCCAACTTCCGAAGACCATAAGTCATCGCCAGTTGCTCTGATTGACTATTACAACCCCAATTCGGAAAGGCCACGAAGCGCTCTACAAGCTTGACTCACACAAGCACCCATCACCCAAATTATCAACCTCATCCAGGGTCTCTAAAGCCTTCAAAACTGAGTTCAAAGTTTTTGTACCCTACTGCCAATACCAAAAATCTCCAATATCTACAAAGCTAGACTTGATCTGTCAATGAAAATTTACTAGTAGGCTGATACGACTGAGATGAACCTCCACATGTGAAATCAAAACATTCTGAGATTTATGACCAACTTACTAAAAATAGCAAGTTTCCATAAATAGCAGCTCTACACAAGATAGCCCTTATTGAATACAAAAACATAAATATTTTTGGGTGATGCAAGATTGCTCTTACACCCAGGATGCTCCTGCATCAGACACCCAGGGTAATTTGAGAAGTGACCCTGTCACGACTCAGGTGTGCAGAGGAAAACCAAGATGGTCAACCTCCTTCTTTGTCAACCATGATGAATCTTGAATAGGTCATCCTTTCCACTTGACCAGATATTCTTCATATGTCATGTTCCTTGTGCTTCTACCAACATGACTATCTAGTATATCTTCAATCTCCTTAGTGTCTGAACTAGTTACTGGAATACTCCACTGTGCTGCTGTGATCTCATCTTCAACACCTCCTTCATGATACTCTATCAGATCTAAAATGTTAAACACTGGTGAAATATTTAGCTCAGTAGGCAATTCTACCTCATATGCATTTCCTAAATCATGTTTCTTCAGTATCTTACATGGTCCAAACTTCTTCATTTTCAGCTTGTTATATGTACCAACTAGAAACCACTCCTTCCGCAAATGAACCATGACTTCATCTCCAACCTGAAATTCCTTATGCCTCCTTTTCTCATATGCCTTAGCCTTATACTATGCATTCATCTTGGTAATATGCTTCCTCACCTCCCCATGGATGTTCTTCAAGTGTTCTGCAAAATCCTCAGCTTCAGCACTACTTATTTCTCATTTATCTATCTTCCTTAATTCAGTTGCATTTCTGGGACTACTACCATATACAATCTGGAATGGTGATCTACCAGTGCTCCTATTAACAAAATTATTCTATGCAAATTCTACCTATGGTAAAATCAAATCCCATCCTGTTGGCTTGTCTCCAATCAAACATCTCAGCAAATTTCCCAAACTTCTATTCACCACCTTTGTCTATCCATCAATCTATGGATGATGTGATGAACTAAACTTCAAATCTATCTTCAACTTCTTCCACAATGTATGCCAGAAATATCCAACGAACTTAGTGTCTTGAATCGAAACTATGGTCTTTGGCAAACCATGAAGTCTCACTACTTCTCTGAAAAAAAATTCTGCTACATGAACAACATCATTAGTCTTCTTATAGGAAATGAAATGTGCCATCTTTGAAAATCTATCAACCACCACAAAAATTGAATCATGTTCGCGCTAAGTCCTCGGTAAACCAAGAACAAAGTCCATGCTGATATCCTCCCAAGGCTTCTCTGGTACAGGCAATGGTTGATACAACCCTGTATTCTGCTTCACTCCTTTCACCATCTGACATACTCTGTAGCTCTGTACAAACTTCTTCACATCTTGCTGCAACTGTGGCCAATAATAATTCTCACTAACCAAACCAAGGGTTTTATCACGACCAAAATGTCCAGCCAATCCTCCGCTATGCTTCTCCTTGATGAGATTCTCCCTCATAGAACTTCGTGGAATGCACAACTAACTCCCTTTGAATAGCATATCATTCTGGATGATGAAATCCAGCCATTTCATCCTATCTAGAGTAACAGGTTCTGTACAAGCTTTCCAAGCTTCACCAAAATCAGGATCCTCTAGATATAAATTCTTGAGTTCCTTGAACCCAACCACTTTGATTTGCATTTCTATCAGCAATAGTTGCCTTCTGCTAAGAACATCTGCAACCCTATTAGACTTTCCACTCCTGTGTTTCAAAACAAATGTATAACTCTGCAAAAACTCAACCCATTTCAAATGCCTCTGATTCAACTTTCCTTGACTATTCAAATATTGCAAAGCTTGATGATTAGTATACAAAACAAACTCCTTAGGAAGCAGATAATGTCTCCACTTCTTTAATGCCTGAACTATAGCATAAAATTTCTGATCATAAACCAAATATTTCCTCTTGGCATCATTTAACTTCTCACTAAAATAAGCAACAGGTTTACCTTCTTGGCTCATAACAGCTCCTATTGCAGTACCACTAGCATCACAATCTACTTGAAACACATTAAAATCTGGAAGTGCTAAAATAGGTTGTTTTGTAACTTTTTATTTCAACAATTGAAAACTCTTTTCTGCCCTATTAGTCCACTTAAACTCTTTTCTATCCCCTCTCATTGTTTCAGTCAAGGGTCCACAAATACTGCTAAAATTTTTGATAAATTTTCTGTAAAAGCTGGCTAGACCATGAAAAGATCTTACCTCAGTAGCACTCCTTGGAGTAGGCCATTCAAGGATAGCCTGCACCTTCTCTGGGTCCATTTTTAGACCTTCTGCTGAAACTAAAAAGCCCAAATACACCAACTCTTTCTTCACAAAACTGCACTTCTTCAAATTAATCAATAATTTCTCTTCTCTCAGCTTCTCAAATACCATACAACTATGCATCATATGCTCCTCCAATGTCTTACTAAAGTCAAAATATCATCTAGGTAAACAACGACAAACTTACCCAGAAATTCTTTTAGAACCTCATTCATGAGCCGCATGAAAGTGCTCGGTGCATTGATTAGCCCAAAAGGCATGACTAACCACTCATACAGTCCTTCCTTTGTCTTGAAGGGAGTCTTCCATTCATCTCCTTCTCTGATTTGAATATGATGATATCCACTCTTCAGATCTATCTTTGAGAAATACACAGCTCCACTCAAACAGCCCATAATATCATCTATTCGCGGCAATGGAAACCTGTACTTGATTGTGATCTTGTTTATTGCTCTGGAATCTATACACATCCTCCACTCTCCATTCTTCTTTGGTGCTAATACCATTGGTACAGCACAAGGACTCAGACTCTTATGAATCAATCCTTTCTGCAACAACTCATGTACTTGCCTGTTCAACTCCTCACTTTCTATAGGTGTCATTCTGTGTGCTGCCTTATTCAGCAAACTCGCTCCTGGGATCAAGTCCATCTGATGACTAATCTTCCTTACTAGTGGTAATCCATCAGGTACATTATCGGATACAATATCCTGAAACTCCTTCAACAAATCTACAACTTCTACAGGAAAGTCTTCTACTTCCTCTTTACCAGCTTTTGGAATTAAAGAAAAACATACATGCTCATGCCTCATACCATCTAGGAAATTTCTTCCATCAATAAAAGTTATTGTTGCACTACCACATACCTTTTCTTTTGTGTCATTCAATGGCTTTATCTTATGTCACACACCATCCTTTGTCAGGGAATAGGTATTCACACGACCATCGTGTACAGCACATCAGTCAAATTGCCATGGTCTACCTAACAACATATGACATACATCCATAGATATGATATCACATAGTACCTCATCATGATATCCACCAATCTTGAACCTCACTAGGCATTTTTCATTGACCATGACCTTGTGGTCATCCTGTACCCAGGAAATTCGATATGGATGTGGGTGTTTTTGTCTCTTGAGCTTCAACTTTGTCACCATCTCTTCTGACACCAAATTGTTAGTGCTTACACTATCAATAATCACATCAAAACACTTACCCTCACATTTGCACCTGGTGTGAAATAGGCTCCTCCTTTGTTTAGGTTCATTCTCACCACTCAGTAGGACTCTTTTGTTAATCAGCGTTTCTCCTCTTTCAGCATCTTCAAAATTTGATGATCTGGCATCTTCATCTACATGTGCAACTCTAGCCTGGCCTTCACTTCTCCTGTCTGTTCTACCTTGGCACTAAAGACATTCAAATGCCCTATGACCTTCTTCTCCACAGTGAAAACGTGTTCCATGGAAGCCTCCTCTTCGAGGTCCTTGTCCTCTTCCTCTTCCTCTCTGATCTCTATTATTCTAATCTTGGAAATGATTGAAATTGTTTTGTCATTGATTTTGATTGCTATTGGCCTCATCCCTCTTTTTCAAATCTTCATTTTGGCATCCATAGGACCGTCCACCAGATCATCCACCATGACCTCTTCCATTTTGTCTACTCTCAAACTTCTTGTTCAACTTTTCCTCTACTTTTAGGGCAAATTGGTATGCCTCCTCAATACTGTTCAT
This sequence comes from Chamaecyparis obtusa, assembly GCA_027943335.1. Classification (NCBI taxonomy): domain Eukaryota; kingdom Viridiplantae; phylum Streptophyta; class Pinopsida; order Cupressales; family Cupressaceae; genus Chamaecyparis; species Chamaecyparis obtusa. The sequence goes on along the minus strand of BSBK01002799.1, from coordinate 1,116,125 downwards.
TCGAACTAGATTCAACTCCTCCTGAATACTTTGCCTTAACCCATTAAGGTATCGGGCAACTTTCTTCTTATCAGCTTCTGCATGGCCTGTTCTGATGAGGAGTTGATAGAACTCCTCTGTATACTCTTGAACAGATCTTCCTGCTTGCTTCAAACTTTGCATTTTCTTTAGTAGGTCAAGCTAATAATCAACAGGAATGAACTGTTGCTTCAATTTATCCACCATCCAATCTCATCTTGTGATTTTATCTTCCCTCTTCTATTTCACTCCAATTGAACCTCTTGCCACCAGATCTTTGCATGACCTTTTAGTCTGGCCTTCGCAAATTTGACCCTATTAGGATCCTGAACATCTTCATACTCAAAATATTCCTCACATTCATTGATCTAGTCGATCAATTCTTTTGGGTTAAGATTTCCAGAAAATGTAGGAACCTCAATCTTAGGTCTTTTCCCAATCTTGGAAATAGCCTAAAAAAGTCTTTCTTCCTCCTGGTTCACAATTTTGACTTCTCCTTCTTGATATTCTTCTTCGGCTTCATCCTCGCTTTCATCTCTGACATTAAGATTCATTCCTCTATGAATCTCTTCTTGCAATGCTCGCACATGTCTCTGCAGTGCCCTAACCTCAGGTGTTACAACACCAGCTCTTCCACCACGTTCCCTTTGTGGAGGCATTTTTGTGATGCCCGCTGAAACCCTAACCACGATCCTGGTGCAAACTGCCTCATAGTCAGTGATCTATTTACACACTTAGGAACTCCTGGTCTAATACCACTTGATGGAGGGTACTCCCCTTAATACCACAAACACATAGCAGAAATAGAGAAACAACAACAATATGCAAGAACAAAAAATTGGCTTCTTATTATCTCCACAAATGTGGAATTACAAACTTTCAGAATTACAATATGCAAAGCCACATGGGAATTTCCTTACAATGTTCTATAGGACTAAGCCTCGAATTATTACCTAGATCTACTACCTAGAACTGCCTAAGACAACACTACGGGCCTTCTTTACATAGGCAATTTCCACCACCCGAGAAGGTTCTAGAAATTTAGCCCAAAGGGCCGACCAAACTTAGAAGTATTTTATTTTATAATTTATTACATCAAAGTTGGCTCAAAATAACTTTTGAAACCTAAACAAAAATTTTGAAGGAAAATTATTTTTCACCATTTCAGGTGACCCAACTTCCGAAGACCATAAGTCATCGCCAGTTGCTCCGATTGACTATTACAACACCAATTCGGAAAGGCCACGAAGTGCTCTACAAGCTTGACTAGCGCAAGCGCTTGTCACCCAAATTCTTGACCTCATCCAAGGCCTCTAAAGCCTTCAAAACTGAGTTCAAAGTTTCTGTACCTTGGTGCCAATACCGAAAATCTTCAATATCTACAAAGCTAGACTTGATCTGTTAATGAAACTTTACTGGCAGGCTGATACGACTGAGATGAACCTCCACATGTGAAATCAGAACATTCTGAGATTTATGACCAACTTACTAAAAATAGAAAGTTTCCATAAATAGTAGCTCTACATAAGATAGCCCTTATTGAATACAAAAACATAAATATTTTTGGGTGATGCAAGATTGCTCTTACACCCAGGATGCTCCTGCATCACCAATGCACAGAACTACAAAAATAAATGCGCAGTTTGATCCTCAATCAGAATTTAGGCCGGATTTATACAAGTTTAAGTATAAGTTATGATACTTTAATTTATTATACTTTAAGTTACACTTGTATAAAGGAATTAAGTACCTTCTGGGAAGTTTGAGATATGTTTTAGCTTCATAGGAGTTAAGATGCAACTTTTAATTTTGAGATTTCTAAAAATTCAGACTTAGTCAAATTTTAGGCATATGGAATTTTGTATAAACTATATGGAAATTTGTGTAAATTTTATTTATGATCACTTTTTGTTTGATGAAATTTATATGGTACATTTAGATGCCTTAAAAGGTTTAGTATGTGTGTAGGGAGTAGGGTTAGGGTTTAGGATTGTCTGGAAGATCATAACTATCCTAGGGTTCCCTAAATCGCTCCTAATTTTCCTAAACATCCCTAAACTATCCTATTCTTTGTTGTTCCTTGATGTAAGTTTACAAAAGTGTTTATGATGTGCTTTTACTACATGTATGATGTATTTTTGATGTGTGGGTTAAGGGTAGAAAATATAACAACACCAAGTGAGTGGCTCTCAGTGCAGGGCCAGGGCCCTAAGTGGCTAGAACCAAGATAACCAACTGAAGAGTTATTTAACAAATGAAAACTTAATTAAAATTATGGGAATGGGTTAAAAGATTTAAAATATTAAATGTGCCTCACCCATGCCATTAGTGCTAGTAAAGCCTATGGATGGGAGTGGGAGAAGGTACCTATGCATAGGTACGATCGAATGGCACTTGTCGGTATGAAAGGCATTCGATCCCGCATGTGCCTACTTGGGGCCAGGGCCTAGAGTGGCTAGTACCAGGACAACCTAAGGGGTGAGGGCTATGTGATGACACTAACTTAGGTTGTTACTTAGAGTTTCTACCAAGCCTTATAACCTTTTGGGAAAGATTTATACTTTGACTCTCTTTTCATTTTCTATTTGGGAAAGGTTACCCAACCCTAGGTATGGCCTAGCTATTCCTTCTTTTTGGACCTTGGTGTTTATCTCCTAGGATGGGGGAGTGGGCCTTTTTGGTATCCACATGGTTGGGTGGTAAATATTTGTATCAAGGTATCTTTTGTGGATGTAGTGTTTGAAGATCCATGCTTGCTCATGTACCAGTTTGAAGAACAAAGGCTTTGTAATTATATTTGATGATGTAAAATTATTGTTACCTCCCATGAGGAGCTGAATGTAATGTAATCATTAATGTATTTCAAAATGTGGTATTTAGGGTGGGTAGACTTAGACTTAGGAAAAAAAAAGGAAAAGGGGAAAAGCATAAACTTTATGTATAAGATGTATGTTGGAAAAGAAAAAAGGATTCGGTAACATTTCAAATATGGTAGTATGTTTCTTATTATTAATTAAGTGAAAAAAGATATCAAAAAGAAAATGTATTATTTGCAATGTATCAAATGATTTAAATGATTCTATTTGATTTAAAAGTTATAAAGATACTTAGGAATATAGATGGTTTTAAATGGAAAGTTGAAATGAAAATACTTTGTATTTCTTAAAGATATGATGTAGTTTTCTTCGTGAAGTAAACCTTGTTGTTAGCTTACTTAATGGACTTAAATGAATCATGCATTTAAATGAAAAGGGAACCTTGGAGGAATTTAAGCTAATCTATGTTTTGTTTATTTAATTCTTTTAAAAAGCTCAATTTTTTTCATAAATCACTACTTAGGCTTTCTTTTACAAAGAGAATCTTTGCTCTCTTCCTTGGTTCCCTTGCGGGGCATGACATGCAAGATTATCTTATAAAATAGAAAATATTGATAGTACAATGGTTTGATTCTGCAATTATAATGTTATCTTATAGAATAGAAAATGTTGATAGTACAATGGTTCAATGGTTAACTTAGGAATATGTTTATGATTCATGATATGCAGTTTATTTATGTATTGAGTATAGATACTATTATTGTATCTACTTCATGCCTGATATGATTATTTATGCATTGGATCTATGTGGTACTGACATTTGAATTGAGTGTGCAAGTTGTGACCATGGTTGTAAAATGGGGAAACAAGAATGGGTCTATGTGAAACATTTTAAAACCAAGGTCAGCTCTAAAGAAGAGTATGACCTCATTGTAATATTTTTTTATTCATAAAAGTGATGCATGTGTGTATGTGGATGGTAAATGTTTGTAAATGTTATATTAGATGTAAATTCATTTTGTGAAAATATTAATGTTAAATGTCCACTAGGCATGCCAAGTATGTAATGTGAAGTGTAAATTCTGTGAGTTGTCACTTGACACTTTTATGGCATGGCATGCCATAGTGGAATGTGGACCCCACCTTCTTCCCTTGAGCTATTTTGGGAATCCCTAGGCTTAGATAGTGGTTTAGAGAACCAAGATTTAAGTAATCATTATGCCATTTTCGGATGAAAGCTTAACTGGGGTTTTTGAGGGGTTCTGTAGAGTCCTAGATGGTAGTTAATGATGGGTTTTAGTGCCCCAAGTCTTGTACATGGGTTAGGGGGCCTATTTTTACCATTTCCACTTCCCTAGACCACTATTTTGCCTCTCTAAAAGGACCATTTTTGGTCAACTCAAAATTGGGGAATGTATCTAGGATATCACACCTTTTCATGTTTTGTTTTGCATTCCTTGTCCATGGAAAGGGAAAGTTTCATGGGAGCTAGAATCTAGAACCCAACTTGCTTAGGAATTAGGGTATGAGAGAGAAATGGAAAGTCTTGGAGGAATGGAGATATAGGAATTAGATTTCATTTCTATAGAGGCTAGTTTTTGGGAGTTGGAGAGGAAAGAACTTGAGAGATTTGCTAGAAGATTTGAGAAAGGAAGCAAACTAGGAAGAAAGGGAAAGCTCTTCTTCAAACCACCAAATTGCTATTGCTTAGGATAAAGGTTGGTGAATTTTATCATGTATATGTTTGTGTAATTGCATTGAGAAGAAGAAACTTGTGTGAATCTTTCAAATTTGTTGCATCCACTAGTACATTTGGCCTCATTTTTCTACGAAAATTATTGAACATTAATTAAAAAGGTTTAGGTTGGTCAAATTATAGAATGAAAAATTTGTTTTTTTTCAAATCCATGCCCGTGTTGGTCAAAATTTTGACCAATACCATGTCAGTCAAAATATCAACAAACACAACCATATAACTTAAAAAAAAACATTTCAATTCTCATTTCATTTTTACGGGCAAATTATATGAATGGTTGTAGTGTGCGAAGGATTTCCATCTTCTAAGCTACACACAAAGGGATATAGGAATGGAGCTTATTCTAGAACATGAAAAGCTAGACCTTACACTAGCAGCATATCCAACACTATAGGTTAATAGCACATTTCATCATTTATATAGAATTTTTTGTAATAAATTTGGAGTTTGAGGTATCTTTCATGTTTCCTATTGTTCATTACATGGATTTTCATTTTCTTCTAGTCATATCTGTTAGTAATATGCTGGTAGGTGATTGAATCAATAACCAAATGTGGGTAGTCTAACCTTGTCTGAAGGTTCTCTACGCAAGTCATAAATATTTGTGGTTACCAATCTAGAACTTGAAGTGTAACCAAAATACCATGTGTCTTACATTCCCACCAATAAACTCGAACAAACCTATGTAGGATGTAAGATTTTGTTAAGTAGTTTGAATACAATGTTCCAAGCCAGTGACTGTGCACCCACACAATGCAATTTGATGCCCTAGGCTAATTTCCATAGAAGGATTTAGGTGGTAAGGAAGGGAATCAGGTAGCAGAGCCTGCAAACAGATTGATGGCATTGTATAAATGATGGATCCACAAATTTTGGATGTAGAGAAGACCTTCTGAGACCTATTCTGATCACATGAACCTGTTCTTGATCCTTTACATTTAACCCTAGTCTAAACTGGCCATTTAGGCTAGAGAGTTTGGTGTGGGATTGAGGGTGCTGGAGTGTGGATTGGAACTAGTTTTGGAGAAAACTAAAGAGAAGTGAGGAAAAAGGAGAATAGACCATTCATAGTTGATTAAGATTCCATCATTTGACAATTGTTTGTGGGCATAGACAACAGTCAGACTGAAAGGAGTTGGGGATTTATTTCCTAAAATGGTGTTGGGGTTGTTTGGAAGTTGATTTGAAAGGCTCTCTTAGGTTGCACCTAGCATATCCTGATTCTCAAGGATGAGTTAGGAACAATGAAGATTCATATTATGTATTTGGTGGATTGCATGGGAATTTGAAATCTGGGATGTTGAGTGGTCTAGGTTGCATAGACACTCATTTGGAGATTCAAGATCTTGTTGAGTAAACTTTGTTGTAGGGTTGAAGATACCTCACTACAGCAAAAGTATTCACTCATTGTAAAATAGTAGGTTCACTTGTTTGAAGAGAAGATAGTACTTGGAGTGTCCCATTTACTTGAATAAGCAGTGGGCTCACCTACACATGCATCTTTGAGGCTTATTGCTGTAAAGTAGAGTCACAAGTAGAGTCAATAGTCATGTATATGACTTTAGATTTATCTCTTTGTGCCCCATTTGTCAGAAATAAATCACATCCCCATCTATGACTTAAAACTAATTCAGTACCACCAAGCAAGCTAGGCTTGCTAAAGATCAAAAGATGAACATAAAGGATGATAAATTATCTACTTCAATGTCAAGTTCTCTCTTTGATGAGAAAAGAAAATAGTTCATCATGGTTTCCTAAATTCCAAATAGAAGAAACAAGCTTCAAGAATATATACTTCTTGAAAATGATGATACCTATGCAGTTGGTATTAAACTCAAGTTGGCTAAACCTCATGATAGTGTGGAACTAATGGGAGAGTATCAAAAGGAAGTGACTCGTGATTATTTTAAACCCTCTCTTAAGATGGAAAAGAAAGAAAAAGATTTATAGGATGCTAGAGCCATAATGGATAGATTCAGGTCTCAATCCAAGTCCTATGAGCTAGAACGTGCTCATCTTACAAAGGAAATGGATGACAACTCTTCCATAGTTGTATAATTAGAAAGAGAAAATATTGCACAAATTCAAACCAGATTTAAGAACTCTTTATAATATTTGAATGAAGAGAAAGAAGGCCTTGATAAACAACTACAATCAAAAGAACAACTTCTACAGACCCAAAAGTGTCTTGAAGATGCCTTAAGGAGTATACAGATTTTAGAGAAAAAGGTAGGGCTTGAAAAGAATAAGCTCATTCAATGGATATTGGACATCCAAACATAGTATTAAAAGAGGATGTAAAATAAAAGGAGATATTAGAGAAGAAACTATAGGGAACAATACAAGATTTTGATAAAATAGATAAGGAGCTTATTTCTAATATAGTTCTATAAGTGCCGATTTAACAAAAAATGCAAGATAAAGAAGTTTAGTTAGAGTGAGAAATACAAGTGGCCAAAACAAAACTAGAGCTAGAGAAATGGAATCATCAAATGAAAAAATATGAATTACAAGATAGGGAATAGAAATTGATGAAAATCAAACAAGATATATCAAATATCCTAGCAGAAATAAATGAGCTATAGGAAACTAGTAAAGAAAAGGATGTGCAAGTACAATAATTACAAGTATCTATTGTTTTCCTTATCAAGTTGCATTAATTTGGTCCAAATTTACAGTATGTATCCCTTTGGGACAAAATGAAAGTCTCCATGCTAGATTTACAATTAGTTATATGATAGATGCAACCCAACAGAAAATTGTCCATATAGATTTAAAAGCCTAGAACCTGATTGAGAAATTATGTATGATAGATGAGAACATCTTGATGATTGCAAGAATTGCTAATAGAAGGATAGTGGCTAAAAGACTAGTGAATTTCTTGAGTGTAATAAAGCTACATTCCACACTAGATAATGTCTAAGGAATCTTGGGATAATTTATGTTTCACAGATGAAGAGACATTTGCTATGTTCATACATATAGTTTTTCCCTCCTCTTTTCACTAGGATTGGATGTTACTTGAAGAGGATTAGATTAAGCAGTTGCCAAACAACAAAAAACAAGATCAATATTTTGTGCAAGTCCCTAGGACTAATCCTAATGTAGCTCAAGTTGAGATAATTCTTTCTCCCCTAGCATATATTCATTTTCACATGGAAGTTAGATGACCAACATTGACAAGCTTCTCTTTCAGAGAAATCATTGAATTAGATGAAATTTTTCATAATTTTAATCTACACAACTACCCCATAGATTGAGATTGAGCTTCGCTACAATCTGCTCTTTCAAGGTTATAGTTTTGCCACTTTTTTCCCCTCTTCCTTTGCAAGTTTTTGTTTGTAAAACAAAAATTTTTGGGTTCAAGTATCTTTTCATGTGAGGTTTTCCAAAGAATTTCCAAATCTACAAAACCATCTAGAAGTGTCCTAAGGGTAGTGAAAGTCAAAATGTTGTTTGACATAGTTGTAGGCATTATTTTCCCCTTTTGCAATCTCAACAGTTGTTTCAAGAGGTGTGATGGTTGAAACTTGTTAGTGTCTGGGCTCTTTTTTTATTCCATGAGCCTTGTTTAATAAAGTTTCTAGGTATCACATTTTCATAATTTCTTTGTGAAGGAAAAGAGGATGCTTTCAAAAATGCCCACTTGTTTAACACATGGCCTAGATAAAGATTTGCAAGCAAGTGGCATCAAAATCAAGTTTGTTAAAGTTTTAATAATAACGTCAATATTGAGGGAGAAAAAACTCTTCCATGCATCCCATAGATCAATCATTGTACGATGTCATGTACCCATGAAGTTGCAAATAATTCATGTGGATCTATTCCATAAAGGTGTCAGACACTTGAGTTTTTTGCAATCTATCCATATACACATTTATCCCATTTTTCCCCTACATATTTCATTCTTCATTTTTCATTTTATAGCCACTATCAATTCCTCCATATAGCCATTGTCAATTTTCATTTTATAGCCATTGTCATTTCATTACACTGGACATTGCTTCCTTGTAAGATCTAATGCCTTCAATCTTTTTTATCTCACAACTCATAAGGATTGATGTGATGATAGCCTCATGCTCTTCATTCCATTGTCTAAAACTTTGTACAAAACATGCACCTCTTGATGCTACTGCCAGCTTTTACTTTGCTCTTTGAAAGAGAATATGACACCTCTTGGAATAGGTTTAAGACTTGAACCACAGGTATATCATGAATTTCAGTCTTATTTCCATTTACACAATCCATTTAAATAACAAATAGTTCAAATAGTTCAACTGTTGAATAAAACTCAATCTAAATTGCACTCCTATGTTCCAACATATTTTATTCTTTTGGCTAGCCTCATAGTTTACCTACATTATTTTATGATATGCTATGATATGCCATAAACTATTGGTTATGCATTTACCATTATATAGATACAAGGATGAATTAGGGAGTCTTTTGGGTTTCATTTCTCACAACAAAGTTATGTGGAATGATTATATGGATATTTTGACTAGAAAACATACAAATTTGGGAGGTAAACATACAAATTTAGAATCCATAGTTGTGCTTCAGATTAGAGTCTAAGATTTTACTTAAACATTTTGATGATGTTTTTTTAGATGACATTGGAAATGCTCATGTTGGCCATACATTTTACTAGTACAAGGCCATCCCTTTTGATTATAGTTTTGAGGGTTTTGTGATTGATTTCTGAGTTTTTTTTCCAACTGTACAAATCTAATTTGTAGGCCATATAGCAAGGAAAGGGCAGAGTGCTTGCTAGTAAGGTTGTGCCACCTATTGCATTACACCTACAAGAGGGGCTTGGAAGTTTCTAACTAGGAAGCATTGCTCTTATTGGTGATTTTCCTAATGGTATGTTGGCACTTAAGGCTTTAGCATATATTCCTATCAGTTGGCATTTGAAAATGGCACTTATGTTGGAAATTTCATGGCCCACGGTGTCTGGTTTAGAATAAGACCAGCACACAAATGTAGGGGATTGGTTATTCAAGCAAGGAAGAGGTTGTGATCAAGGAAATAGTAGAAATGCACTATCTAGTCTGTGGTATTAACTAAAATTTCTCTTTGCCTTTGTGAAATGAAATAATTATAGTGGTATTTTTATGTTGATCTTTTAAAGGATTATAGAGGTATTTTTATATTTTTTCTCTTTACCATTATCCTAATGACATATTCTCATCTTTTTAACCATTTTGTTTATATTAAGCCACTCTTTCAAGTAACCATTAGAGCTATTTCATATGAACAGGTAATGAACGTGCATATTTGTATAAGCACTACTAGGAGCTTACCCTGCAACACATGTACTATTGTGAAATATCATCACAAGTCCATTTGTTGCAGGTTCGAGCTCCCAGTAATGCTTGGTCGATAAATCTACATGTTTTTCACCTATGCATATACCTTCTTTGATCGACTCTTATATGCACATGTAGTATTGTGAACATGCAGATTTTATATAGTCGTAATGATTTTTCTTATTTCTTGTCTTTTGTCCCTTTTTTATTTCCTATTGCTGTACTTGGTGAAATCTATGTGAAATCTAAGTGTAAGGTTATCACTTCTTATTTGAATATTTTTGAATTGGATGTGGTAGTTTATCTAAGTTATTATTAGAGAGCCCTTAATTTTAAATGACATGTATTAGGTAGACATAGTAGACATACACTATCAAGCAAGGAAGAGGTTGTGATCAAGGACATAGTAGACATACACTATCAAGTCAGTGGTATTAACTAAAATTTCTCTTTGCCTTTGTGAAATGAAATGATTATAGTGGTATTTTTATGCTAATCTTTTAAAGGATTATAGTGATATTTTTATATTTTTCCTCTTTTCCATTATTCTAACTATATATTCTCATCTTTGTAACCATTTTGTTTATATTAAGCCACTCTTTCAAGTAACCATTAGAGCTATTTCATATGCACAGGTAATGAACATGCATATTTGTATAATCACTACTAGGAGCTTACCCTGCAACACATGTACTATTATGAAATATCATCACAAGTCCATTTGTTGTAGGGTCAAGCTCCTAGTAATGCTTGGTTGATAAATCTACATATTTTTCACCTATGCATATACCTTCTTTGATAGACTCTTTATGCACATGTAGTATTGTGAACATGCAGATTTTCTATAGTCATAATGATTTCTCTTATGTCTTGTCTTTTGTCCCATTTTTATTTCCTATGTCTATACTAGGTGACAACATTTTGAACATTGTTGACATACTTAAATGGAATACACAATACCAAATGATGAATGCTCAATTATTATAATGGCAAAGCATTAGAACCATCCATTTCTAAACTTTGATTTGGTATGATAAATGTCCCTTTGCATTGATAAAATTATAGTTGAGAAAATGGTTGTTCAATAATGATTTGTATTTGCAAGTTGCAAACAAATCATCCTTCTTCCACCAATGAGTCATTCCATTCAAGAAAGACCATGTCTGATGATATCAATGCACAAAAAAATAGGGAGACAATTGCTAGACTATGGTCTAACTTAAAAAGAAAAGGCGATGGAAAATGTTATTGTCCTTGAAAAATTTGTAAGGGCTTAAAGACTCAAAGATATCTAATCAAAACATTTGAGGAATATTGTAGGCAACATAGTCAAATTCAAGGGGGAAACGAATTTCATCTATTGCTATGTATTTTAATAATTTATAAAATACATAAGACATGATTTGATGATGACATCATGGTCATGGTTAATATAATGTCATCATTTTCATATAGGTCAACCTCCCTAGGTTTCATGTTATAGACCATGACAATCCGTAGAATGTGGATTTCCAAATGAGGGAACATGGAGGTGTGAATATAGAAGTAGAAGGTAATGATCCCATGGAAGAAGACCATGACAATGAAGAAGATCACAATGATCAAGATGATGATGATGTTGATGTAGACCTTGATGTACCTATACTTGGCACATGAGCCCCTATTTGAAGGCTCCCAAACAACTCTTCTTGCTGTTGTATTGTTGTTGGTGAACTTGAAGGTTACAAATGGTTTATCCAATGTAGCAATGACACGTATGTTAAGGTATGTCATCTTTTTTCATTATTTGAGTCATAATTCCCTTACAATTAACAATGGGTGAATCATGTCGCAATTAATATTCTTTAAATTAAAAAATTATATTTTTGGTTGTAGGTTGATAGGTGAGTGTTTGTTACCACCATCAAACATTCTACCTTGCTCATATCAAGAATTATCTTCCATTATGAAAGATATTGGAATGGAGTATTGAACAATACATGCATGTCTGAATGATCATATTATATATCATAAACAACATGAATTTGCAATAGAATGCCCTATTTTTCATATTAGTAGATATCAATCAGATTGAATAACAAAAAAGGTGCCTCGCAAGGTTCTTCAGTTTATTCCCATTATTCCACATCTGCAATGATTATTCAGGTGCAATAGCTTGGTGCAATTTATGGATTAACATGCACACAATAGAAGTTAAGATGACATTATCCGAATTCCTACGGATGGTTCAAAATTTAAGAAAATAGAGGAAAAATGGCCACACTTTAAAGAAGAACCTCGTAATCTCAAGCTTTCATTGGCAGCGGACGGTGTCAATCCGTTTGGAGAGATGGGATCTACTTACTCGGTGTGGCTTATTTTTGTTATCAACAATAACATTCCTCCATGGTTGTCCATAAAGAGGGAGCACATAATGTTGGAACTAATTATTCCAGGTATTTTTTTATATAATAATCATCTAAATTAATTTATTATAAATAATCCATCAAAATGGTCATAATAATTATGTAATGTTTTTGCTCATTCAACTAGGTAAGTATCAAGTTAAAGATATCAATGTATATATTGAGCCCCTTATCGATGTGTTGATGGTGTTATGGAATGGGGTCACTATGTATGACATCTCTAGACCAATAGGACAAAGACAATTTCAATTCCATGCAATGCTTGTATGGACAATACATGATGCCCCTGGGCTAACACATTTTTGTGGTATGTTCTCTTCTTAACACCTCTTTTTTGGTATGTTATAGTGCTAACAAAAAGTTAACATATTTAATCCAATTATACATGATCTTGTAGGTCTTTAGATAAAGGGAAAATTTGTGTGTCTAGTTTGTGGTCCAAATATGAATTCTCATCATTCAAAAATTTTAAGAAAGTAGGTGTTCAATGAGAGTAAACACTTTCTCCACAGAAATCATAAGTATTGAATTACCAAAAAATATCTTTTCAATGGGAAAGAAGAGACTACATCAAAGCCACGGAGAATGAAACCTCACCTATTGAAGTCGGCATACAATAAAATAAATTGTCAAGGCATCAATGAAAAACTTCCAAAAGGACTGAAAAGTTATCCTACACAATTTAGTAGGTTTTCATACTACAAGCAACTCCCAATCATGCATTTGTTTGATCCTATGCATATTGGAAAGAATGTAATAGAGACATTATGGAAAATATTGGATAGAAGGTGTGACAAAGACAAAATTGTCAAAAATTTTAGTGACATTGAAGAATCCAACCATGCAATGAAAAATGTCATTCTATCAAATAACAATGGAGACCAGATTGATATAAGTGCCCTTAGTTGGTTATTGTCAGAGCAGCAGAGAAATGCTATAAAAGAAGTCATAAAAAAAAATGATTTCCCATAGGATTTGTTGCGAACATAAATGATCTCATATCAAAGAAAAGTGAATTTGGGCCAGGGATGAAAACACATGATTGGCATACATTTATTAAGGCAATTCATGTTATTTCATATTCACTATATATTTGTATACTACATGTAGTTTTCATTGCATTCTTTTATAAAATATTGATAAGATCATTTTAAAAATATTACAATACGTTCTACCTCTATCTCTCCCACACCACTTTGCCAACAGTGTCAAACAAGTTATATATGATCTTGGAAAATAAATGAGGTTGTTGTCATCAAAAGAAATCAATAAAGAAGATATAAAATATTGGAAGAGAAAAATTCCTCTTCTTATGTGTGAAATGCAAAAGTGTCTACCTTCAACTTTTTTTGATGCACAAGAACACTACCTCATACATCAACTTGAGGAGATTGAATTATGTGGACCTGTACCAACTAGGTCAATGTGGATGGTTGAGAGGCACTTGAAATTTTTGAAAGGCTTGGTTCGAAAAAGAGCACATCCTGAGGGTTCTATGGTGGAGGGATATATGGTATACCAGACCATGGTGTACATTGGTGAATATCTTCCTAAGTTTGTAGCAAAGATCCATGTAGATCATATTTGGGATCCCAACTCCATTAAAAAATTCAAAGGGGAGTACTTGATGGGAAAAGGTAGATTGAGGAAAGTGTGAGGTAAATATAAGATTTAATTGTAGTTAATTAATTCTTATAAATATTCAATACAAGTTATTTACAATAGGTGTATTTTTTTTTTATACAGTTGGTCGAGAGTAGGATGCAATACATTTGTATATTGCAAACAATCTTGATTGGATGATGGTATGGATTGAAAAATGTCAACAAACTAGTTGCTCATTAACATGGTAAGGTGTTGCTTCATTGGTTAGAGAAGCTCATCGTAATGGAGATTCCAATGTTATGCCAATGGTAATTGATCTAGCATATAAATTAAGAGGTAGAGAGGTATGTAAAAATTTATTAATGATCATGACTCATATGTTTCATATCAACTCATGATGCAAATAATTTACACACTCTTGAAAAATTGTAGGTCAAGCACCACAAAGCTATGTACTATCATGGCCACAAATTTTGCATAAAAAAGTTGGATGACACAAAGAAAACTTGTGATTCTAGGATAACTGCAATTTTTGAGGTCAGTAATATATCATCTAGAAATGACATACATCCTCAACAATCTCAAAATCAATACTATGTCATCTTGGATGATATAATTACGTGTGACTTTAAATCCTTCAAAGTAGTTCTAGTCATCATCAAATGGTATAGGCTATGACTGAATCAAAATGGTCCAGATAGAACTATTATTCAACATGATAATAGATTTACAATGATTAATACAAGGTTGTTTGAGCTAGTTGGAGATGAGCCCTATGTTCTTCCAAGCCAATGTGAGCAAGTGTTTTACTTAGAGGTTCCACATAAATAGGCTTGGTCATTTGTTATTAGACATGATCTAAGAGGAAGGCTGATAAAGTATAATGTTATGGAAGAAGAAGAGATTGAAGATGATGAAGAAGCAGATGATGAAGATCAAGATGGTGGTGATGATGATGATGATGATTGTTGGTATACAGATTTCCTTCTTACAAAATTATAATAATTTTCAAATACTATGGCCCAAGTGAAGGAAAAACTCATACAACAGTTGAGTTAGTCTCTCACGACTTAAATCTCTACAATCAAAGGAACATCTACCTTATATAAAGATCAATCTTGGCAATTCATTTATTTGAAAAGAATGAAAGCGATAAAAGACATACAAATATATACTTTTCACTTGAAAGTAATAAAGGCTTTTTAAAAGAAACTCAAATGAAATAACCATTGAAATATTTTATGCTCTGAGAAAAGGATCTTCACAATTATCCAAGCCAACTGATTAAGACTGCAAATAAACTTCCTAAAAAGATCGATTCAACATAAACTGAAATAAGATGGGAAAATGGATGTATAATCTTGAAACACATACACACATGGTAGCAACATGTAATCAATTCCAACTGAAATCCATAAACATGCATTAATAGACACACCGATCTTATAAGATACTACTATTTGTTATATATATCAATTGATCTATGTCCACCATAGACTCAAATTTTATCTTCTTTTCTTTAGGAGATTTCCCAAGGTATTTACTAACTAGATCACCAATAGGGACTGGGGAAGATACCATGTTCCTTTTCTTACTCATAGTTAGGTCCAACCAGTTTGGAGAAATAGGTGTTGTATTTTGTAGGGAAATAGTGGGACTTGGATTGCTTAGGGTAATAGGTTCCTTCTGACCTGCACTACCAACACCTCCAACTGATGCTGAATCAATAGAGGATGACTTGCCTCTTCTCAACCTTTTGAGCTATTTTACTCTGGGCTCCTCAGTGTCAAAATCAAGCACAATGCAAAATAGAGGCTATGTCTTCTCACTTCTCTTGCTTTTCTATCTTGAAACTTCACAATATCATTAGAGATCAACTCTGAATCTTCTGGAATTTTTAAAGAAATTGATGTACCTATAGAAAGCAATGGGTCAATCTTATTAGTCAGAATAGGAGGGGGCTCAATTTTTGGAGTTCTTGCACTCTTTTTGGTTGCCAACATAAGAGTAGCTGAGATTTTATTCTTCAGGGCCTTAAGCCATTGCTCGGTCTTCCTAAAAACCCCCTTAGTCAAAGACTTTACATCATCCTCTTCCTTTGCTAGCCAATCAATTTTTTTGATTACCATTCCTGCTTTTGATACTGCATTATCAGACTAGAGTGCATCAATCTCTTCATTTTTAATACTTTTGATGTTGAAAGGTAACTTCAAAGTAGTGATTTGTTTGAGGGAAAACCTAGAGCACAATCTTCTAGTAACCTCAACTTCATCTATGCAATCTTCCCAATAATCTTCTAGGACTAGTTGATGAAGGAACATGGCATCTACTCTACAATGACTCTCAACAAAGCCTTTACTGTCAAAGTAATTTCTGGACTGGTATGGCTGGAGATTCATTTCCTTCAATTCATTGATTAAAAAGGCAAAATCATGCATCAACCTGAACTTATAATGTCCTATTTCAAGTGGGAAGGAGGTGCCAATAGCCCTTTAAACCTTGTACATTTTTTGAACCATTAGTAACTGTCTCCCTACATCAAGAAGAATACACTTGTCTGGGCAATATCTGGGAAGTTTTAATGGAGCATCACTGAACCCTCCTACCCTCAAATAAGTAAAAGTAGGGAGCTGAATATAGAAACTTCCGTAGATTTTCACAAATTCCATAGCCTCATCAGATATTCTGCAATTAGGTTTTCCTCTCAATTTGAAAACCAATCTAGATGAAAAAGTATCATGAATCTTCTTAAAACCCATGGGATGTTTTCCTTTTTGTAACAGGGGATGATAATCATAGATAGGCATACTGCTATTCCATTCTTCAAGAGGTAGACCATCCCAAATTCTACATATAGCGAGAATAAAGAAATGGTAGGAAGACATATAAAAACTTGAAATCAAGGCTGGTTGAAATAAATCCTCATGTAACTGCTCAGCTATAATTTTATCCCAATCAATAGCATTTCCAACATCTATAATAGCTAGTACAAAAATGTACATCCAGTCTTCCCAGTTGGTATCAATAGGGTTACCTTTAACTCTTTTGAGCATTACCACTATATCCCTAACTTCCCTGGATAGGTGATCTTTTCTAAGTGGTCTAGGCAAATGAGAACCCCCTTTTTCTTGGTTTATTAGCCAATCTCTTGCTATGTTATTCCTATACTCCCTCTTGTTCTTCTTAGAATGTGCTATGGCTTTACTGATACTCCAATCTCCATAGGTCTCAACTGGTGGGATTCTAAGAGCAACCATTATCACTGTTGTACCAACATTTACTAGAACCTCACCACTCTCTATTTTAATGCACCTCTCAGCCTTGTAATACTAGTTACATAATTCTATTACAAGCTCAGGGCATGGAATTAGATCAGGATAACCTGAAGCTTCTAATAAACCATTTTCCTCAATCGTGAAACAATTTCTCCAATATCATCATCTATGATGGCTATATCTTTCATCTCAGGTAAATAATGACTAATTGGAGAGAACTTATTTTCTTTCATAAATTTCACCTTGGAAGAAGACATACTAAAAAATAACCTTGCAAAATTCTATGAAGACAACTCTTTAAAAATGTAGAAGCTCAAAAAAAGTATAGGACCAGGGTGCCTGAAAAGTCACCGTTCTCCTGCCTTTCAAGAATGTTACCTTCGCAACTCCCAGAACACATCTAGAAAACAACTGAGAAGAATAAGGAAAAGTAAAGAGTGGGAAGAATAAATACACACTTATTTCAATTCCCATCACTTCACCATAACTGCCATCAATTTAAGTTCGTGCCTCAATAAATGATAATAGCCAGCTTCACCCACTTCCTTTTTGGCAAGTAAATCCATGAGCTGAGGTGGTGCCATCTTTTGAGTCACATCAATCATTTCACTATTAGCCGATAATTATTTCGCTCATGGCTTATATTCAGGAATTATTACACCTCAAAAACTGAACCTTGAACCATAAAGAACTAGTTCAAAGTACATGATTCGTGATGTTTTATTATCTATGCACATAAGACAATTGTGGTGGACCCCAAAAAAAATTTGAAACTAACTTGGGAAAAAGGTAAAACAATTAAGAACTTGACTTGGGAGACCTTTTAATGCATCATTATAGAAGTGCATATTCTATCATGAACTTTGAACTGAAAAATGGAGGTTCAAAGTGCAATATCAAACTCAACATAATCCTTGGGCACATGACCACAATAGGGAAAGGACTTTATAAAAGATGCAACATAGACACAAGGCATTTGGAGAAAAATATGTTGAACTTTGAACCTTGAACAGGATGGTTCAAGTTCAAAGTTCAATATTCAATTTGCAATTTACACTTTGACACATCCAGAAAAACTGCTGCATAGAGAAAAGGGTAAAATTTATTTGACGTGCAATAGGTGGCTCTGACTGAGGATTAGGACTGTGAATGACTAAACAAGGGATCTAAGCTCTCTGGTTTCGCACTAAGAAAAAAGACAACACACACTACTAACCTAAAGCACAAAAAAAACTTATATACAAGGGAAAGCTGAAGCTATCTACAACTCATAAAGATTTAGATTTTTCCCATTATAGGATAAAGGCATTTCAGTTCCATCAGCGTACCTGAGTTTGAAAGAATTATGTCATAGCACTTGACTAATTTCAAAAGGCCCCTTCCAAAGGGAATCAAATTCGTTGTGAGCACCTCTTGGTTCTCTTCTTCTATCCCATAATAGTACTTTGTCATTTTCCATAAACTTCCTAGGCCTGGCTCATTTATCAAATATCTTCTTCACATGAGATTGATGCAAGGCTATGCGATTCACCATCTCTTCTCATTCTTCTTGAATCTTGCTTAGGTACATGATCCTTTTATCTAATCCATCAGAAAAAGTTTGAGCTTCAATTACTTTCTGCAATTTCAAGGTTGATAGCTCGAGGCAATGAGAGTTGAGCTTCTATTCCATAGACTAGTTCAAATGGAGTCATACCTATAGCTCTCTTTGAAGTTGTATGATCAACCCAAAGAGCTTCAAATAATTTCTTATGCCAGTCTTTAGAATTTTCACTCACTAGCTTTTTCATGATGTTAATCAAGTTTTTATTGGTAGATTTTTCTTGCCCATTACCTTGAGGAAAGTAATTAGATGAATGTGCCAATAGAATTCCATTATCATAATAGAAAATTTTCATAACTTGAGAAGAAAAATTCTATGCATTATCAGTGACAATCTTTGCAAGAACACTGAACCTGACCAAAATATTCTCTTTCAGAAAAGAATAGACCACCTCAGTAGTAGTTTTCCTCACTGCAATAGCCTCTACCCATTTAGTAAAGTAATTAGTAGCTGTTAGAATGTGGGTATATCTAGCACTGGATGGGGGATTTATTGGCCCTATAAAATCCAAGCCCCATTGTTTGAATGGCTCATCAATAACTACATGTCTTAAAGGTAAAGCTGCTAAATGTGGCTTTCCCATAAATAATTTGCATTTTTCACACTATCCCACCCATTTATAGGCATCTTTAAACATTCCAAGCCAATAATAGCAATTCCTCAAAATTTTGAACGCAATTATGGTAGAGGAAAAATGTCCACCACATGCTTCATTGTGGAAAGACTGAAGCAACTTCTTCTACTGATCTTCATCTATGCATCTGAGAAACATTCTAGCCAAACCTCTTTTGTATAGAATATCATCCACTATAACATACTTAGATACCTTAAGCTTCAAATTCCTCTATTCTTTTGTCATAAGATGTGCTGGACATTCTCCATATGTAAGGTAATAGGTTATATCAGAGAACCATGTGTCTTTTAATCCCATAAATAGAGTTAATGGAATATCACCTTCAAGTATCACATCATTCTCAGCAATTAACTTACACAAACCTTGACCCCTAACCAATTTGGTTGGTTTAATCTCTAAATCAAACTCCTAAACTTTGGCTCTCTTATAGTATCAGTTGATGAATATTTGACACCTCTTGTTGGGTTAGGATACTCTTGACAATAGAACTTGGAACATACACTATGGAATGAGAATGCAAAATATAATACTTGAATTGTTTGATAGCCTTTACTACTGCATAAGCCTATTTTTCAGTGGATGAATATTTCAATTCATGATTCTTTAGAGGAACACTCATAAAAGAGATATCTACTCCTGCATCTACCTCTTTCATCTACAACAGGACTCCTAACATGGTGTGCTCAGATGCATAGCAATGTATCACAAAATCTTTACAAAAATTTGGGTGAGCAAGGACTAGAGCCTAAGCGATTGCTTCTTTAACCTCGTCAAAAGAGTTTCTAGCCTCGTCATTCCATATGAATGTCTACTTCTCACTTAACAAATTAACCATAAGTCTAGTCATTTTTAAAAAATCTAGCACAAATCTCCTCAGGAAATTGATTTGTCTGAAAAAGGACCTTATTCCACTCCTATGGGATGGTAAACACAATTGTTGAATTAGCTGCACCCTCTCTAGATCTATTGCAATTCCTTTTTCTGAAACTATGTGACCTATTAACTTCCCTTCAGTTATGCATAAAATTGATTTCTTAGGATTTAGAGATATCCCCTAGTTCCTACATTCATGAAGAATAAGCTTAAGGTCTTTAGAATGTTTCTCTCTTCTATGAGAGAAAATAGTCACATCATCAAGGTACACCATAATTACTTTGTTCATCAGGTGACTGAAGGAGGAATTCATAGCCCACTGGAAAGTTGCTCCTGCATTTATCAGTCTGAATGGCATTTGGTTATATGAAAACATACCCCAAGGGGTAGTGAATGTAGTCTTGTGTTGGTCTTCTAGGGCCACACTAATTTGGTTGTACCCTGAAAACCCATCAAGCATCAACATCATTTCAAACCTTGCTACCATTTGAAGAATATGGTCCATGTTGGGGAGAGCAAAATTGTCTTTCAAACTAGACTGATTAAGATTTCTAAAATCAACACAAATCCAGATTTCTCCATTCTTTTTATGGAAAAGAACTATGTCCGCTACCCAGGTTGAATGATGGATCAGATAAATTATTTTTTCCTTAATCATTTTGTCAACTTCTCAAAAGATGGCATCAGAAACTCTAGGGTTATAATTTCTCAATTTCTGTCTGAAAGGTTTAGCCCCTATCTTTAAAGGAATGTGATGTTGGAACTTACCTTTTTTTGAAATCCTTTAAATCCTCATATGACCATGCAAACACATCTTTGAAATCTCATAGAAATTTTGTAAATACCTCCTTCTCAATAGGGCTACAACACATACCTAAGTTGACAAACTTAGGATCCTCGTTGCTTCTAATATTAATCTTCCCATAACTACTAGGTTGTTCTTCTTTTGCTTTATCAACATGACCTATGAAACAATCCCTACGATCAAACAACTTTTCCATATTTACAAGAGCTTTAGGAATGTGATTTCCTTTTAATTGAATAATCTCTTCCTCTTTTTCAACTTTCTCATCAGAGCAAAACTCTCGACACTTAGATTTAGACCCTTTAAAGAAAACAAAAGAGAATTTTTCCATACCCTGAAGAAAAGATAGCACATTAGCATCATCACTAAAAACTTGCCAAGAATTAGAATTTTCTGGAATATTGGGTCAATGGATGAGCTCAATGGTATACTGATCACTATCAAAGTCGGGGTGGGGACTTAAAAGTGCTACAGAACTGACTAGAGTATCTGCCCTAGAATTCTTTTCTCTAGGGATGGAATAAATAGAAAAAGCCTGAAATCCTTCTATCTCATCCTAGACTCTATTTCTATAGTACTTCATTCTATCATTCCTCACTACATACTTTCATCTTACTTGTTTCATAATTAGCTCAGTGTCTCCCTTTTCCCTAAGCATTTTGATGCATTTTCTTTTTTCTTCTTGAATCCCAAGTAACAGAGCTTCATACTCTATAGTATTATTAGTATTCTCAAACTCAAGTTTATAAGCAAAAGGGAATTATTCTTCATTAGGTGATATCAAAACCACTCCAGCACCTGAACCAGTGGATGAATAGCTACCATCAAATTCTAAAGTCCACAGCTCATCATCATCATTTTCTTTCATGACCTCAATCTCTCACATGATCAAATAATTTGAGAAATCAATTTCTTGGTACAAAATATGAGACTTAGGATCATTGGAGGGGAAAACTATGTACTTGCACTTAGTCTCAGGTTGTAGAGAAACCTTTTTATCTTCAATGGGAACAAAAACTTATGACCAGTCTAATTTAATCTCTCCACCCAAATCTCTACAAAAGGTTATGCTCAAGAGCATACCATAACTTGTAGGTATGTCAACAACTAGAATGGTCAACTTAAGCCTCTTGTTAGGGAAAGCTGCTAAAGCCACTTGAGCATCTTTGATTTGACCAATCAAAGGAACTTGTTTGGAATCCATAGAGTAGCACCTACCAAAATTATTTGTCAAGGGAAGATCAAGGGCTTTTGCTACTGAGGAGGGCATGATATTGGCTGAAGCTCTAGAGTCTATAATACAATTTCTAAGCTTGTGACTGTGTATGAACAAAGATACATAAAAGGGATCAGGTTTCACTAGAACAGGGGTGGGTTTTGAGGATTCAAGATTAATGATGGGCTCTTTGACCTCAGTATGACTTACATTTGATTCAATAGGGATTTTATTAGTGGATATGGTGTTCACCTGATTAGATTGAACAATAGGAGATGAGCCTTTTACATAAGAAACCAATTTGTCTAATTCACTAGGATTAGATTTCAAGTATTCAGCTAGGGATATCTGAATTTTACTAGACTTACAGAATTCTCTAAAATCAAAAGTTGGCTTAGAATCTGACCTTTTAAGGATTTTAATTCCTATAGGTTCACTCCCCAGAGTCTTCAAACTACTGCTAGCTTGACTCATTAGTTCCTTGTCTCTCTTGCCTTAGGATGGAGATGGAGAATGACTATGGATTTTTCCACCTTGTTGTGCTCAAGTAAGCACTGAACATGAAAGATGCTCCAAAGTTGTAAGAATGTCACCACCTCATTTTGAGTCAGACTCATACTTGAGATAATAACTTATAGAGTCACTAGGTCCTCCAGAGTTATCTTCATTGCCAGGAATTTCTACAATGGTCTCTTTGTTAGCTTCCATCTTCTTGTATCACACCATCTCAGGAGAAGAATCACCATCATGCTCATAAGTCAAGTGAAAGGTACACATGTTTCTTTTAGTATGAGGTGCTTCAATTTAAAGTCTAGGTTGATGTGTTAAAGTATTTGTTTGTTTCATATCGTTTCTTTTTCCTTGACCTCCATATCTTCTAGGAATGTCTTGATATGGAGCCGAGGTAGCTTTTGGTAATTTCTATTTTAGAGTAATCATATCATTGACTAAACTCTGAATGATAGGATCAGAAGACCCTGATGTGGAAGCCTGATTACTAGGAATCTGAACCTCTCTTCTCCATTTCCCAATAGTAATCATGTCATCCTCAAGCTCTACTACTAATGCTTGGGTAGCTACCAAGTTTTCTACTCTTCCTCTTCTAAGATGGAAACTAATATCGGGAGGCATAACATTTACAAAGAATCCTTTTTTGTTTTTGTCACTAGGACAATGAGCAAGAGGAATTTTTTGCAAGAGCTTGTTAAATTTAGCTATGAATTCCCACATAGGCTCTTGCATCTCTTTCTTTAATTGGGAGAGCTGTAACAATAAGGAGTGTTCATCACCAGCTACTTTAAAGTGAGCCATGAAAGTCATTCTCATACTATTTCAAGTTGTTATGGATCCATTGGGCAAATGATGAAACCAATCTGCAGCAATTTTAGTCAAGGACTGTACAAATATATGTATTGCTACATCTTCTATGCCCACACCTATCACACTACATGTAGTATTAAAAGAATTAATGTGATCACTTGGGGAAACTTTACCATCACCACTAAATTTGGGCAAAACCTCTCTAGCTCCCTTGGGTAAAGCTTGTAAGTTAAAAATTGTTAGATCCAAAGGACCAACCTGAGCACCCCATGGCTGATTTTGGGCCATGACTAGCAAGAAAAAGTTTAGAGGATGAGGATTAAAAAGAGATGGGGTTACTATGCTAGATAACGTAAGGGCTTGAAAACTAGAAATGGGAGTAGTGGATTTAATGGGTGAGGAGACTCTACTAGTCGTTTGAATTTTTCTTCTTACTGGAATATCAGGGTTAAAATTCAATCACTCAAGGGCTTCAAAATCTTCATCAACTAGTCCTTTTTCTCTATCCCCTCAAGTATATCTCCTTTCTACTAGCTTCTTGGTTAAGGCTATAACAGAGATAAATAGATAAAGAAAAATCTATCCTCTAGGTCTTTGGGCTGCTCTATTTTCTACAGTAGCTAGCTGAGCCAAAGGAAAATGTCTCAACCACTCTCCAATTTCCCCTTCTTCTTCAATTACTAATCTCACTTGTTGGTATTGTTGACCACTTGTCCTTAATTTCTAGGCTTTATCATTCTGATCAAAAATAATGTCCTCGTGTATCAGTGAAGTGAAGATTAGGTTGTAACACTGGGGGAAGCTCTTGTCGGCTAGGAATTACCTCAACATGTAGCACCATAACTGACCATTAAATGAGAAGAGTTAAGCTTTAGTCTACTTTGTAAGTCTCCCTAGTAGAGTCACCAAAAATTTGTTGGTATACAAATTTTACTTATTACAAAATTATAACAATTTTCAAATACTATGGCCCAAGATGAAGGAAAAACTCATACAATAGTTGAGTTAGTCTCTCACAACTAAACTCTCTATGATCAAAGGAGTAGCTACCTTATATAAAGATCAATCTTCACAATTCATTTATTTGAAAAGAATGAAAGAGATAAAATACATACAAATATATACTTTTCACCTGAAAGTACTAAAGGCTTTTTAAAAGAAACTTAAATGAAATAACCACTGAAAGATTTTATGCTCTGAGAAAAGGATCTTCACAATTATCCAAGCCAACTGACTAAGACTACAAATAAACTTCCTAGAAAGATCGATTCAACATAAACTGAAATAAGATTAGAAAATGGATGTATAATCTTGAAACACATACATAGATGGTAGCAACATGTAATCAATTCCAACTAAAATCCATAAACATGCATTAACAGACACACTGATCTAATAAGATACTACTATTTTTTATATATATCAACTGATACTATATCATGAGTTTCAATTCAAAAAATCAACCATTTAATGAAAGTATTTGTAGTAAATATTAAACTATAAGTTTCTATCACCAAGGAACCGACCCCTTTAAGGTCCTTCAAAAATATATTTATAGCCATGCAAGGCATAATCATTTTCTTAACTAAAACCTAATCTTGGAAAAGAAACTAACAACCTAGCACTATTCAAAACTATCTTTCAAAACTAATCAAAATAGATTAGCCTTTTCCAGCCTCAGCACCAACGGTAGCCTCCTTTTCTTTACGCTCTTCTGACCACTCCTTGAAAGCCATCATGAATCTCTCCAACAACTCCTTGTTTGGAAAAGAAACAAGATCGAGCCTTTGCTCCTAGATGTCTTTACAGTTTTGCAACTGGTCCAACTTTGAACTTAGTGGCTCCACTTTTTCTTCACCAATTAGGACCAGTGATTGCACCTTGGCAATAACTAAGCAATCTTTGGGTACCATTTCTTTGGCATCCTTTACCTCTTTTTCCTTTTGGATGAATGATTCATTCATCTTACCTGTATAAATTTTTATTTTTTCTTCACCTTTAGATAAGTTTTAGATATAGTTTACATGGGTATCAAGAACCTCTTCAACATAGGAGACTACTTTTAAAACTTGATCTGATTCTTCAATACCCTACTCCATCAAAGTACATTGCCATTCCACATTAACCTTGGCTACAAAAAAGAGACCATTATCTACACTAGGAATCATTTTCTCAGAGAGAAACTTCTCTATGCCATAATTAAAAACATCATCCATGTTGGCTATTGCTATCTCTAGACTGTGCCTTCTTCCTTCCCAAAGCTTGACTCTAGCCTCCAAGGTGGATACTAGTTCAGAAGACCGTTTAGTCAAATTTTCATAGGTTTGAGTGAAGTGGTCAACCATCTCACTAACCTCTCCCATCCAATTATAGAATGCCTTAGAGAAAGACCTCTCTTTATGTACCTAGTCAAGGAACTTCTAATTGTCTAGAGAGTTGACATCTAGATTCAAAGGTACCATCACCAAAGGTTGAGGAATAGGATTTTGCAATTGCTAAATGTACTTTGCCATTTCACATAAAGCTTGCTTTAACTTAGCCTTATCTTTAGCATCTTTTAGCACTCTGTGATTAATATTTTTGTTTGTATAATTCAAAATCTTCAAGTTAGTAGCTCTGGAGGATACCTCTAAGTCCACTTTATATGTAGTGAAATCCTACTCGGTGACTTCAGCACTGGTCTTGTTGGAATTAGGCTTGAAAATATCTACAACCCAATGACCAGTGGTTGGATCTACATCCACCATAGAATTAGTTTTTGACTTCTTTTCTTTAGGAGATTTCCCAATGTATTTACAAACCAGATCACCAACAAGGACTACGGAAGATACAACATTCCTTTTCTTACTCACAGTTAGGTCCACCCAGTTTGGACAAATAGGTATTGTATTTTGTAGGGAAATAGTGGGACTTGAATTGCTCAAGGTAACAAGTTCCTTCTGACCTACACTACCAACACCTCCAACTAATGCTAAATCCATAGAGGATGACTTGCCTCTTCTCAACCTTTTGAACTATTTTACTTTGGGCTCCTTAGTGTCAGAATCGAGCACAATGGAAAATGGAGGCTCTATCTTCTCACTTCTCTTGCTTTTCTATCTTGAAACTTCACAATATCATCAAAGACCAACTCTGAATCTTTTAAATTTTTTGGAGAAATTGATGTACCTATAGAAAGCAATGGGTCAATCTTATTAGTTAGAATAGGAGGGGGCTTAATTTTTGGGGTCCTTGGACTCTTTCTAGTTACCAACACAAGAGTAGCTGAGATTTTCTTCTTCAGGGCCTTAAGCCATTGCTCGGTCTTCCTGAAAACCTCCTTAGTCAAAGACTTTACATCATCCTCTTCCTCTGCTATCCAATCAATTTTTCTGATTACCATTTCTGCTTTTGATACTGCATTATCAGACTCTAATGCATCAATCTCTTCATTTTTAATATTTTTGATGTTGAAAGGTAACTTCAAAGTAGTGATTTGTTTGAGGGAAAACCTAGAGCACAATCTTCTAGTAACCTCAACTTCATCTATGCAATCTTCCCAATAATCTTCCAGGACTGGTTGATGAAGGAACATGGCATCTACTCTAAAATGACTATCAACAAAGCCTTTACTATCGAAGTAATTTCTGGGCTAGTATGGCTCGAGATTCATTTCCTTGAATTCATTGATTAAAAAGGAAAAATCATGCATCAACCTAAACTTATAATGGCCTATTTCAAGTGGGAAGAAGGTGCCAATACCCCTTTTAACCTTGTACTTTTTTTGAACCATTAGTAACTGTCTCTTTACTTCAAGAAGAATACACTTGTCTGGGCAATATTTGGGAAGTTTTAATGGAGCATCACTGAACCCTCCTACCCTCAAATAAGTAAAAGTAGGGAACTAAATATAGAAACTTCTATAGATTTTCACAAATTCCATAGCCTCATCAGATATTCTACAATTAGGTTTTCCTCTCAAATTGAAAACCAATATGGATGAAAAAGTATCATGAATCTTCTTAAAACCCATGGGATGTTTTCCTTTTTGTAACAGGGGATGATACTCATAGATAGGCATACTACTATTCCATTCTTCATGAGGTAGACCATCCTAGATTCTACAAATAATGAGAATAAAGAAAAGGTAGGAAGACATATAAAAGCTTGAAATCAAGACTGGTTGAGATAAACCCTCATGTAACTACTTAGCTATAATTTTAGCCCAATCAACAACATTTCCAACATCTAGAATAGCCTGTACAAAAATGTACATCTAGTCTTCCCAGTTGGTATCAATAGGGTTACCTTTAACTCTATCAAGCATTACCACTATATCCCTAACTTCCTTGAATAGGTGATCTTTTCTAAGTGGTCTAGGAAAATGGGAACCCCCTTTTTCTTGGTTTATTAGCTAATCTCTTGCTATGTTATTTCAATACTCCCTCTTGATCTTCTCAGAATCTGCTATGGCTTTACAGATACTCCAATCTCCATAGGTCTCAACTGGTGGGATTCTAAGAGCAGCCATTATCACTATTCTATCAACATTTACCAAAACCTCACCACTCTCTATTTTAATGCACCTCTCAGCCTTGTAGTACTAGTTATGACATTCTATTACAAGCTCGGGGCATGGAATTACATTAGGATAACGTGCAGCTTCTAATAAACCATTTTCCACAATCCTAACAGACATGGCTTCATCAACTGTCTTCCTCAACCGTAAAACAATTTCTCTGATATCATCATCTATGATGGTTGTATCTT
The DNA here is from genome assembly GCA_027943335.1 of Chamaecyparis obtusa. Classification (NCBI taxonomy): domain Eukaryota; kingdom Viridiplantae; phylum Streptophyta; class Pinopsida; order Cupressales; family Cupressaceae; genus Chamaecyparis; species Chamaecyparis obtusa. The sequence goes on along the minus strand of BSBK01002799.1, from coordinate 1,087,738 downwards.
TCATTTCAGGAAAACAACAACTAACTAGAGAGAACTTATTTTCTTTCATAAATGTCACCTTGGAAGAAGACATACTGAAAAATAACCTTGCAAAATTCTATGAAGAAAAATCTTTAAAAATGCAGAAGCTCAAAAAGAAGTACAGGACTAGGGTGCTTGAAAACTCACCGTTCTCCTACCTTTTGAGAATGTTACCTTCATAGCTCCTAGAACACCTCTAGAAAACAATAGAGAAGAATAAGGAAAAGTAAAGAGTGGGAAGAATAAATACACACTTGTTTTAATTCCCATCACTTCACGATAACTACCATCAATTCAAGTTCATGCCACAATAAATGATAACAACTGGCTTCACACACTTCCTTTTTGGCAAGTAAATCCATGAGCTGAGGTGGTGCCATCTTTGTAGTCACATCAATCATTTCACTATCATCTGATAAAGATTTGGCTCACAGCTTATATTCAAGAATTATTACACCTTGAAAATTGAACCTTGAACCATAAAGAATGGGTTCAAAGTACATGATTCGTGATGTTTTATTATATGTGCACATTAGACAATTATAGTGGACCCCAAAATTTTTTTGAAACTAACTCAGGAAAAAGGTGAAAAAACTAAGAACTTGACTTGGGAGACCTTTTAATGCATCATTATAGAAGTGCATATTCTATCATGAACTTTGAACTGAAAAATAGAGGTTCAAAGTTCAATATCAATCTCAACATAATCCCTAGACACGTGACCACAATAGGGAAATGACTTTATAAAAGATGCAACATAGACACAAGGAATTTGGAGAAAAATATGTTGAACTTTCAACCTTGAACTGGATGGTTCAAGTTCAAAGTTCAATATTCAATTTGCAATTTACACTTTGACACAGCCAGAAAAACTGCCGCATAGAGAAAAGGGTAAAATTTATTTGACGTGCATCAATGATGATGGTGATGATGATGATGATGATGATGATGATGCTGCTGCTGATGATGATGATGATGATGATGATGATGATGATGATGATGATGATGATGATGATGATGATGATGATGATGATGATGATGATGATGATGATGATGATGATGATGATGATGGCGATGATGATGGTGATGATGATAGTGGTGATGATGATGATGATGATGATGATGATGATGATGATGATGATGATGATGATGATGATGATGATGATGATGATGATGATGATGATGATGATGATGATGATGATGAGATGGATGATGAAGATGGTCAATGACATGATTGAAATGATTAATGAAATGATTGACATGATTTATTGATTTCAATTGTAATGATTACATATTTATTGTGTTCAATTCTAATGATTACAACATATGTGATTTATAATTACCAATGCTTTGCTTACGATGATGAATTAAGTGCTACTGATACATGTATATATTGTGTTTGTTTATCACCCTTTTTGCAAACAGGAAATTGACTATAGACATCGTCACCCCTTTTGTTGATGATCTTGCATTCCATATATAAGGTAAATTTGTTCATGTTTATGATGTTGCATATTTTTCATGTTGTCTTCTAAGTTATTTGTCGCATATGTATCATGTAATTTTTAGCTAGCTTAAGATAAATGATTAACATACGCAGGAAATTTAACCCCTTTGGCGTGGATCATGCATAGTGACATGGATCAGTAGGTATATTAAGTCAATAAATAGACATAATTTTCTTATATTCTTCTTTTCTATCACTAAGCACGTATGTTATAAATAGACATATTATATAATCATATAATGTATATATAGAGAAAGAAGAACTATATAGAAATATGATTATATAATCACTTTCAACTTAGTACATTTTATATCTCCCACATATAGACAAAGAAGGACCATACGTATGGGTCACGACTTGATTATTCTATATATATTATTTAAATATTATCAAAATTATATTTGAAGTGGGGACATGACAATATCTCATTTGATGGATTACAGGACCCACCAAATAAGTACTTGTCAGATCTATCTACATCGAATGAGGGAAATGAGGGAATGGTAGATGAAAGTTCTACATGTAGTATGACTAAAATAGGGAGATCAACTAGAAGTCAAAAGATTATAAAAAAATTTGATAAATGCTTGAAATTTTTCCTTGCTAAAGGGGGGCATGTTCTTATGATGATGAGACCAAATGTGACATCAAGGTGTCCTTTTGGTACACACATATTGAGAAAGAATGGGTACCCAATGAGCTACCTCCAATTAACACTGATATTTGTGTTAATGAGAGGATATATCACATAGCTCCATCCTCATTACATGGTTTGGGCCTATTTTCCATGGATGGGATAAAGGTATGTTACAACAAAGTTGTTGAATTGTTCAAGTATGTTGGTCTGTGTTACAATTACAATGATCGGATGCAAATTGTTCAATATAAAAAAAGTATGCGTAGGTATGCACTATCAACTAATTATATACAATGGAAAGAAAATGATCAAAGTAAAAAATTTGCAATGTACATTGATGGGAGACCAAAAGTAACGGGCAATATTGCAAGTTTTATAAATAGTACGTGACCTTCCTCGAGTAATAAGTAACCCTATTGCATATTTGAGGCCCGTGAGGGGAATCAAGTTTTTGTATGTGCGATAAAATCAATAAGTGTAGGGGAAGAACTACTAATAGATTACCATTTAAATCACATAGATACAAAAAAAGTTACTATCATGAGGGTGGTAAGTACTATATACCATTTTATTAATAATTTTTTTTTGCTAAGTCTATTGCTTTTAGTTCATTGAAGTTTTTATATTTAATCTTTGTCACAGGATGATATGGATCCCGTACATGATAGAGGCCACGAGGATGCTCCTCCCACCCATTCTTCAGCAAGGGTAAACCTTATTGAAATTGTACAAATTAGATAGTTGAAAAATGTTAGATTATTACATTATTTTATTTACAGTTTTAGAGTTTTTATGATAGTTTTACTGATATTCCTATCACAATTTGTTGTTTAGGATAGCGGAAAAGCACTTGCAGTAATAGAGGCAATAGCTACCCCTTCTGATGATGATATCATAGAAATGCCTAATATGACAATTATGTTGAGGAAAAAACTAAAAAAAATCAATTTAGAAATAATAAGAATTTTGGATGAAGCAAATATTCCAACTGAGGAGATGATGAAGAGGCTATCTAAATTGAAAGTGCAAGCACATCGTTATGAAGTAAGCAATAATGAATCTTTAGTTATAACAAAAGTTCAATAAAGGTTTATATTTTATACTCTTTTATGTTGTGAAGTAAAATATGTAATATGTGTTCTTGTTACAATATTTTTTGGAAACTGATCGAGAACCTAGTAAAGGACAATGCGGTGAGGCCAATACTAGCAGAGCTCTGGCCACCTTAGGTAAAATAATCCTTTAGTTGACAAGTTACAAGGAACTTTTTCTTTAGAACATTCAAAAAATTCTTAAGTTAACTCTTACTTTTATTATTTCAAAATGTCTTTTCTAACAATGTATTGTTCAAGTCATCAAGTGCAGAAGACTCCTCTTAGGAGGTCGATGGATGTACATCCGAGATTGCCAAGTGCAATGTTAGCAACAAGGGGCATGCAAACATTGGCGTCTTCATAGTCTATGCTAGCTAGTAAATCCTTGTTTTGCTATATTTGGTTTTGTGTTAATTTGTTGGACTAACCACCAACGTCTCCCTTTGGGATTTGTGACATGGTTTAACTACCTCCTGTGTCTTCTATAAGTCTAATGGTTGTATCGGGCATTAATAGGTTGATCTTTTGGTGCAACGATGATCACTATTTGTAACAAGTGGTATAAGAGCTTGGTCACAGGTTTGAATCCCCTCAGGTGACACTGAGTGGGGATTGTTGGACTAACTACCAACATCTCCCTTTGGGATTTGTGACATGGTTTAACTACCTCCTATGTCTTCTATAAGTCTAGTGGTTGTATCAGACATTAATAGGTTGATCTTTTGGTGCAACACAACCACTACTTGTAACATAATTATGATTTGATAATTTGTACTTTAATCTTGGGTGCATCACATAGAGGATTAATTTTGTGGAGTAGGAGATACACCAGTGACACCATCTGCTACACCAGATATAGATCAGAGTACATGTATTGGTGATAATTCACCAACATTTCCTGGATCTACCCGTGTTTCTAGCATGGGAGTTATGCAGACATCATTGTTGATTAACGATAATGAATCGATGCCTTTAAAATGTCCTAAGCTTCTAGGTACTTTAAAATTATTGTTTTTTATATTGTAATATGCATTTACCTATTCATAACAAGTTTTGGATTGATTATCCCATGACATTTTTTGCAGGAAATGATTCATTTTATAAGACACTTTATGACCTCGCACTGAATATATTTGGGCCCACCATACGTACAAGGTGGAACATCATAACTGAACTAACCTTATCCCACTATTTTTTTTTCATATCATTAATTGGTATAGTATTTTTCCTTTCATTTAGGTCTTTTCTTTTACTATATTCAAGGTACACAACTTTAGTTAATTTTTCTATCTAACAATTTTGTGTTTTTTCTTAAAAGGTAGAACTTGCAAGACAAAAAATTAAAAGATAAGCTCATTAAAGATTTAGAGCAGGAGTTTGGTAGTCATATTTTTGATGAGAAGAAAATTTTAGAAAGAGCTTGAAAACATCTTAAGACTGTGAGGGGCTCATATCGAAAGAGTCTCATCCAAAACCCAAACTACGAGCGTCCTCCCTTTATTCCAGTGAGGGATTGGAATGAGTTCATTTTGGATGCAACGGAGAAAGGGGATGCTCAAAGAGGAATTACACCAGCAAATGAGAGAAGAAGGTATGCAATAGTATTAACTACTAGTACAATGTAATAATGCACTAATTAGTGATCTTTATATCTATATCATCTAACATATTTCAAACTTTTCATAGGTTACAGGACACATCAAAGGCAACAAAGGCCAGGCTGCAAAAGATTGGGCAACATAGACTTGGCTCTAGTGGATATTCCAAAATTAAAGCATGAATTATAAGTAGCAGTAAATGAATTGAAAATAAAAATTATTTATAAAATGCAAATAATTTTGTTTAATAAAAAAATGCAGGGCTTTGAATTTAATTTAGAGGCCATGGTAGAACACAAAAAAATTGCCTTCAAGGAAGGCTATCATGTCATCACTGAACGCCTACGACAAGCTTCCACTAGCCTAACCAAAGAGTCTCTTGTATCATGTGCATAGGTAAATATGCCAAAAAATATATTAGAAATTGAATACTTGAGAAACAATCTATTTGATAATAATGTGCATGACATTGCAATGCAGCCTCTTAATCATGACACAGATCATACACTGCATGATGAAGCCCCTGATGTGCATCGTACTATCGATGGAGGTGCTCATTTGCTATTTAAAACTAATTATGTAATTATTAATACAATTTAACATCTTAAATTGAACTTGGTGTAACCTTTAATTTGTGTATATTTTAGAGGATACAGAATCATGTCATGCTAAATGAGTACCAGAGGATGTTCAGACTGATCACCATGTAGATCATGTGGCACATTTAGGTAAAGAAAATCTATGTTTTGTTCTTTTAAATTAATTTTTTGATTTATAATTCTTTTACTTAATTAAATACTTGTAGCTCACTAATATAAAATGGTGTGAGTTTAACTCATGAAGTAGTTGTTATTGCAACAGACCCCCCTTTGGCGCAGTGGCCTCGTGTTCCTAAATAGATGAGGAGGATACATGTGTTGGAATTAGAATCAGTAGAGGGGAATGATGAGGACATTGATATTCCTCTTAGAAATTACATGATTAAAAAAAATAGCAAGAAACCCAAAAAGAAATGATTATAATTAACATTTTTTGCTAATGAAAGAACAGTGTCTTAATGCATGTAATTTTGTACTATTAATGTTGATGAATGATGTGCTAATGAATTCTTCATGAATGTTGTGTGTTAATGAATTTTGTGTTAATGAATTATTCATGAATGTTGTGTGTTGATGAATTTTATGTGTTAATTAATGTTATCATGTGATTATAATGATTGAATGTTATTAAATGTTAATGGGGAATTTAGAGTGATGTTAGGGGGGGGGGGCAGGGGCCAAATGAGCCTCCACCTTCACGTGGTTGGCCTTGTTTAGTAGAGAATATTAAGCTATTCTCAAAACCAAGTGAAGCTCAAAATTTAAAGATAAGCTTAGAGTTAATATTGACAACCAATTAGCAAGTCAAAATGAAGTTCTTCATTACAGGTACCCTTTTAGTTTTTAAAGCGCAATGTCATGTTTTAATATTGTGTAGTTTTTTTCTTATGTCAAAGTATTCTTTTACTACAAGAACATAATTTATGATCATTTTAGTAACTATTCTAACATCGATATATGCTTGTGATTTGTTTATCTTGTTTCTTTATAGTCCTTGGTGCACTTGGGGAAAAGTATGATGAGGTAATGAGAAGAAATGATGTGAGGGAAATTATTGTTAACATACCTCAATTGGTGATGGAGAGGTGGAGATGCAATTTGAGATGTGGAGTAGTATGTCATACCTCTTTACTATCTATTTGTAAGAATGACTTGTGGAAGAAAAGACAAAAGGCATTTAATAGAGATACTTTATACAACAATATAAGGAAATGATAATAAATCAATATACCATCATGCATATAATTCATGAAATAAATACCTATGATGTCTTATCTAAAATACCAAAATCTTTTCAGTGGCCTGATAAGAACTTATCTTGCTTTTCTTTTTGTACTTTCCTAAAGTGTGATTTGTCTCTTATGTTTTTGATTGGCTTTTCAACATATATTTTTTGTTCTATACCTCAAAATCAAAGAGCGTATGATTGTCTACTTTTCTTTCATCATTATATTTGTATATATTCAATATTCAAACTGAAATGGTGCTTTTGTTTTCAGGGCTGGACCCTCTATGAGATTGTTAGATATGCTCCTATGCATAACTGGACTACGTATGAAGAGGCCTTGAAGACAAATCCTATTTTGGCAAAGATGGCAATAAGTGGTGTTGTCTATCCTTGGGAGATTAGATTGCATAGGTTTGTATCTCAAAATCATTTGCATGTGGTAGAAATGCATACTTACAACCATTTCATTCTACATTTAAAACCATTGATGACACTCTAGACACAAAATAAAGCTCATGTTGTTGACTTGATAGTGCTATGAAGGTAAACCAATTTTTGAATTTGATCGAACCCAGATGTTCAGATCTGGTCTCCTTGGATTTAGTCTTCATGGTTCTTTGTCTTATTATTACTATCATCCTAGTGTGGTAACACCTTTTCCTTCTTTCTTAGTCTCTTACAGTTCATACTTGTTTAATTTGAATAATTTTTGAGTTCCTTGCAAAAAGGGTATGACAAAAAAATATGGGTATACAGGCTCTATTTCCTTTCCAGGATTGGTGGGTGGTGCCTACAAAAGTGGCCTTTGATCAAACTATCAAAATTAATGCCATATGTTCCTTACATTTGATTAATTTTCCATATTAATTACTCTCTTCAGTTGTATTAGAAACTTTTTCCTTAAGCATGTGTGATGCAAACCTGTAACACCTCTTTTTTCCATATGTAATCATGATGCTCTATTTCTTGGTAGTTGTGAATCTTAATGATTAAACCATCTCTTGATCATGTTATTGCACTTGATATATGACTATTTCATGTAGGTGCCTTGGTTGATCTCTTATCTGTAGTTGAACATACTATAATTATTTATTATCCTTGTATGCATGTCATGGTCTGATCTATGTTCCCTCTTAAGCTAGTCTCTTTGTATGTGACTACCCTACCAGCATTATTTCCTCATCACTGTGATGTGCACTGTCCACATCTATTTGCATGATTAAACTATTTAATTTACTAGATACCCAATCAACATTATCATTTTCTTCTTTTATTCATTCATTTGGAGTTGTATTTAGAGGTAGATATTTGTTGCTGATTTCATGTTTATCTATTATGTATGCTATTTGCTGTAGAAAAATAGAATCATTCATGAATTTAGAAAGAAAGGAGAAGATTTACTAACTAATTCTAAGGATTAATAAAAACAAATTTCTATAAAAAGGCTTCAGAATACAAATAAATACCTATGATGTCTTATCTAAAATACCAAAAGCTTTTCAGTTGCCTGATAAGAACTTATCTTTCTTTTCTTTTTGTACTTTTCTAAAGTGTGATTTGTCTCTTATGTTTTTGATTGGCTTTTCAGCCTATATTTTCTATTCTATACCTCAAAATCAAAGAGCGTATGATTGTCCACTTTTCTTTCATCATTATATTTGTATATATTCAATATTCAAACTAAAATGGTGCTTTTGTTTTCAAGGATGGACCCTCTGTGAGATTGTGAGATATGCTCCTGTGCATAATTGGAGTGCATATGAAGAGGCCTTGAAGACAAATCCTATTTTGGAAAAGATGGCAATAAGTGGTGCTATCTATTCCTTGGGAGATTGGATTGTATAGGTCTGTATCTCAAAATCATTTGTCTGTATCCTTGTATGCATGTCATGGTTTGATCTATGTTCCCTCTTAATTGCTAATGTCATTGTGTGATGGTTAAATTATGGTAGTGTGATTCTTTCCATTATGTTCAAACCCCCACTCCTTAATCTTGACTTTTGGCTTGACTTCTCTTTGCAACATTAACACCTACTTCTCTTTGTTGGCCATCAACAACTTCCTCTTCCTATTTTGAACCTCTACTTTTGCATACATCTAAAAATTCAATAAATCTACTTTCCAAAGACAATCCTCTTCCTTGACACCATCAACATACCATGCCTCCATGCTTGGAGGGTAAACAATCTATTGAGCCATTTCATGGCCCATCATCATAGGTAACTCATCCTTAGTATCTTCCCTTGGGACCAACTCAGCCCTCACCAACTGATCCTTACTCTCATGTCATTCCTCTTGGCATACCAAACAATCATCAACCTCCATGGCCACATCATTACCCTCACTATGTGATGTCATAGGAGTAACTTTTATACTGCCCTTATCTTCCTCCAAAGGAAACAACCTAGTGCCTACCACAACTGACTCATCACTCTCAAGCCCTTTGAGACTTGCTTCTTTGCTATCTTCACTAGCATCTTACATCTCTAAATCAACATCAAGAACATTTTCATTACTTGATTCCTTGTCTTTCTCATCCACCAACTTTCCTCTTTCTACTAGCCTATGCATTGACCATTGCACCTTCTTGACACTCAAATGCCAACTTATCACTACCTTCAATGAACTTTCTCTTAAGTGCCTACATTTTTCTGCAAACCTATCAATATTCCCCCTATCCTTCTCCATGAGTTCTTTCAAACTCCTTTTCCTTTCTGTACTTTCCTATAATGCTTTCCTTAAGCTTCTTATCTCCTCTTGTCTCCTTTCCTATTCTATTTTCTCATCTTATCTCTTTTCTTTGTTCAATTCTTTAGGTTCTTTTTCAACACCTTTACCATGTCTATCTCTATCTTTTTAAATTTCATCTTCACCTTTTCTAAGATTCTTCTCAATATTTAACTTGCAAATATCTAGTTCCTTTCTCTGATACCACTATGATGCAGAGGCATAGTGGTCCCAAACACATATCCACTCTTTAATGAAAAATATCATAAACTATGATGCCCCCATTCTGATTAGTATTTAATAGAATTTCTAATTACAATAAACAATAGTAGCAAGATGGTATAGGAAGGCCCAATAAAGTAAGACAAGCAACATTAAAATATAATTTGTGTTAGGCCTATATGTAATTAAGAATAGTAGACCCAATAAAGTAAGACAATAGTCTATTAAATAGTAGATACTAAGGATGATACAACTATCCAACAACCGCAACTCCAACTTTTGGTTAAATTTCACCTTCTCAATCATACCCAACATAAAAAATGGCGCAAACAGCATGAAATGAGGATAATAGTGAGGGCAAAAGGTAGTGATTCTTCCAAGAAGCAATTTAACTACCTCCACTCAGTAGTACAACCCAATAAATTCACTCCTATCTACATTTAAGAATGGTATGGTCTCTTTTGGAAACTTGCACAACCTCAATACCAACACCTAAATTATCAAAAGGTATTCAAATCACACTAATACTGAAACTCAATCACTGGAAACAATTAAGTATTATATTGAGAAATCAAAACACATAAAAAATCTCCTTTCTTAGTAGGAAAATGGAAAGTAAGCTCAATATTCAGCACAATGGTGATTTTAGAGTGAAACCACATAGCTAGCTAGGAGGATTTTCATCCGCAAAACTAGATATAATTATTTAACTTATTTTCCCTATACCAATACCTATGGAAAAACTTAAGGAAATGAGGCTAAGGGTTACCAATAGCTTATGCTTGAGAAGGGAACATTACAAACACCATCAAAAGTTAATTACAAATAACATGACCAAATCAGAATATGCAGAATAAGTAAATCAATATTGAGAATAAAAATCACTTAGAAAAATAGAAAAATAAAATAGAAGCTTGGCATTCATTTATATTTTCAAATAGCACAATGTTCAATTCTCATTGAACATATTGTGTATACACTAGCATGTTTAATATATACACCCATAGTGTATTTTCTATTTGGGTCCTCGCTAGCCTATGAATCTTTGGCCTTCCCTATGCGATGGGGTGTTGTGAGGGATTGCATGTATTTGAATTGGTATGGCTCCTTTGTGCTTGTCATTGCACCATTTGCTGACTGCATGCTTGAGCCTGTTTACTTCATTGTTTATTCATTTAAAGCTATGCCACCCTATGATCTATTGTATATGCTCATTAAAATATCTCCTATTTAATTTTGGAGAGGGTCATGACCCTTGGCTAGGGAATCCATGTTATTATCTTTTAACTAGCACTTGAATGATCTTGTGCTACTATAGATTACATGTAATCATTGATTTGTGGTGATGGCATCATGGTGTGCATATTTGAGTTTAATGGACCATCCTGTGAGCTCTATACATCATGCTTGATGTGCTCTATTTTGAAAAGCCATGAGTTTTTGGGGGGAATAAATATCATGACTAGTTCTTTACACTATTATTGACATTTGGTTTAAGCCATAGATAGTCCGTGAGCTATTATCTAGGCATCTTTGATGAGTCTTCACTCACTAGCTTATGCTTGTTGTTTATTCACTAATTTTTGGGTGCCATGTATTTTTGCTATCTCTATTATGTACTTGAGAGGAAGGCTCACGATCTATTTGTTTTGTTGTTAATGCCATGATTCCATTATGTATTGAGTTGTTTGGTATTGCTTCTATACCTAGCTCATGATCCTTGAGCTAGTGCTTTGTTATCCTCATGGAAGTGTTGGAAATATTCAGGAATTAACCAAGTTACTGAGAGGGGAGGGGTGAATCAGTAACTCCAAATTTTCTTTCAATTACAGATGTATTAACATGTAATTTACTTTGACCTTTGCATACAGAAAGCATGAAACTTAAAAGCATTCACAATAATGACACATAGATTTGGTTACCCAGAAACCTTCCAAAAAGAAAGTAAAACTGGGGTGGGGATGAAACCCACAAAGCTTTAATACTGCAGAATAAAGTTGGCCGGTTAAGGCTTACAATTTGATCACTTCTGATGATCTGCCCTGTTAGGAGCAATAAGGATTGCTAAATCCACCCTGTTAAAAGATTTACAAACATACAATGAAGTATGCACTCGGTAAAGAGATTTTACAAAAGACTGTTAAGTCTACCCAGTTAAAGGATTTTAGTACTGATTCACCTGTTAGGATGAAACAGTAGATCTCTTGCTTTGCAACTAGATTGCTGATTGAGATTCACTGATGTACTGATCACCTTCTGTGATGAATTTGTCTTTGTTGTTCCTTATACTCCTAAAACCCTTTGTAATTCGCTTATCTCTGCCTTTCTTTCTTTTTCACATACATGCTTATTACATACATCTTGTCATTTTTACAACATTGTTTATATACAAGTCTTAAATAATTAACTACAATTACAATTACAAAGTCAGCTTGACAAATAAACATAAGTGCTACTAAGTCGGCCCAAGTATGGTTACACGGTTCCTACAAACTAACTCGGTGACTTTTTGATACTCGGCGTCCACTGCATTACTCGGCATCATCATGCACTCGGTAGAAGTGAAGGCACGGTTCATACTGACCACTCGGTAGGTTTTGAACTCTGTAAATACTGGTGACTCGGTAGACATGATGTTACTCAGTTTACACTGTTCTACTCGGTTTGTACTAACTTGCTCGGTTTGCACTGTCTTGCTCGGTTTGCACTATTTGCTCGGTTTGCACTGTCTGCTTAGTTTGCACTGTCTGCTCAGTTTGCACTGTCTGCTCGGTTTGCACTGTCTGCTCAGTTTGCACTATCTGCTCAATTTGCACTGTCTGCTTAGTTTGCATTGAGAATGCAAATAAGTGTTGTCACTAGTGGCAATTCTGCTTAATGCCAACAATCTCCCCCTTTGGCATTAGTGACAAAAACACTTATTGGCCAAAACTTATATACATGAATCATGCTGAGTTTTATTTTGATTTTTCAAAATTTGTCTTTGTTATAGGGCTTTATACATTGTCTCCCCCTTTCAATGTGCTAACTTTTTCTATACAAATCTTCTTCTATACATATATCTCCCTCTATACATATCTCCCCCTTTTTGGCGATAATTCCAAAGGTGCATATACAAGTGATTTACAAAGAGAATCCAAAATTTGATAGAAAATTAGAATGTACCTTCATTATTAGTGCCAGGGTTCTGTCCCAACTTTCTTGCAAAATCTTGCATGTTTGGATTGCAATTTGGACTTCTGCAGAGAGTTCAATCATGTGATCTGCTATAGAGAACTGATTGTCATGAATCAATGTTTTGGAATGTTCAATGTGCTTATACATTGTATTCATGATGGGAAGGATCATGTGTTGGATGTCTAGCAGTGTGGACCGGATCCTTGTGTCTTCTTTCAGTAGATCTGATTGCATATTTGATAGGTATGAGATTTTCATGTGATGAGAAGAGCTTGAACTTGGTTCAAGTTGTAGCTTCTGTATGCTAATCTTCATATCCTCATCCATTTTATTCATTTTATCCGTGACATCCTTTGTGAACTCAGAAATATTGCACAATCTGGCCAAAAGAGAGATAGCATTCGAATAGGTAGATTCAATGTTTGACAAAACTGAAGACAATTCTACTTGGTTAATAGCTATGTGCTGAGCAATGTGCTCAAGCACTTTATTGTTGAATCTCTTCTCAGCTCTTTCAACTAACTTTTCTGTCCCAGATGAATCCTCATTGTATTTATTGACTGCTTCTGCTAATTGTAGCAAAACATGTTGGGAGGAGTCTACTTTAATACCTAATGCATCAGACAAAATGTCCTTAGCATCCTTGATGATTTGATATTCCTTGTCTCTCTCCTCTTTAAGCTTCTTTTGCTTTTCTTTCCTTTGAAGGATTTCACCTATATTTTTCATTTGGTCCGCTGATAGATTTGCAAAATCTAATGTTGGAATCTCTATTTCTTCATCTAGGTCTATATCCTCTACTATATTCTTACCCAAAAATTTTATGCTCGGTTGAGCTTTAGGCTTATCTGTGCTTAATGCCTTAGTAGTAGTGATAGTAGATATAGTAGGGCTGGCTATAGAGACTGGTATACTTTCTACTAGAGAACTTAAAATATTTACACTTGTAGATTCAAAAACTGGAAAACTTACTACTGGAAAACTTGATGATGTAGGAGACTGCAACTCGGTAGAAGAAATGGTAGTTGCTTCTGTTGTTTCTATAGATGATTGGACAAATGTTGAAGTTGTCACAACCATGCTTGAAGGTGTCTTTGGGCTGGATGTAGAGACTTTTACTAGAGAGGTAGGAAGTGATGCAATGACTTCTGGTGCTATTCTCATAGTATCATCTACCTCAGTGGCTTCTTCTTGTTCATCACTGTCATCTTCAATGTCTTTTATTATGACTATTTCAATACTCGGTAGGTGAAGATGGTATATGTTTTTCCATGTAGCATTTGCAGCCTTCACAACTGATTCAATATTGTTGATCAGAATGAAACAAGTATTGAACTTTAATGTCATCTTACTTTCATTGTCCTTCAATGCCTTCTTTACTTCATCATTTTTCAAGCTTGGCATTAACTGTCTCAGGGTTCGATCAAATATGTCTTTTACAGTTTGCTTGGCATTGCTCCATCTCATTTTTATAGGATCTAATAGAACTGCTGGAACCTATGGGGCTATTTCTTCAGGAGAGTATTTCCACTGTCCCATCTTTTCAATAACAGCATCTTCTATTTCCTTATGTTCTGTTTCTGATCTGGTTTCATATTTAAAAGATTTTATGTTACTTACTCCAGATCCTGATCCGTCTCTAAAAAGTTTGATCCTCTCTTGAAAGTTTAGAGGAGGCCTTTTGAATAATATGTCTTTGTTTGCCTTATCTTTATCTATCTTACCTCTTGCACTTCTCCTTGTAAATACAGTAGTGGGAGGCTTAGGTGCCTTAGTGATAAAAACCTTTCCTTTCTTCTTTGCAGGTTCTGGTTCCTCTGTTTTCTCATCCTTTTCCTCTTCTTCTTCATCTTTTTCTCCTTTGTCCTCGGTTAGCATTTGCATTTTGGCTATCCTCTTCTTTCCTTTGTTTACCGCCTATGGAAGCTTTATGCTTAGTTCAATTCTCACCTTAGCTTCATCATATGTTCCAAAATATGGAACTTTGGGATTGACAGGCTGATTAAGAAGAGCTTCAATGATATTCTTGGTTTCATCAATATTTACCTCATAAGGAAGAGGTTTTACATATAAAGTCCTTGGTTTAGCTGCTTGAATATATACATTGTCACAATCCACCATAAAACAAATGTCATCCTTGTAATCTTCCACCAACTTCTGTGGAATCCAGAATCTATCATTCATTTTCTCTTTGAAAGACTCAAAATAATTATCCATGATGCTTTCAAAATTTTCACCCATTTCAGAGATGTATTCATTTATTTCATAAAGGACTGGCACATCTTTTCTCCATACAACTTTTCCTTTAGAAGGGAAGAATTTCTGAGCATAGAAGAATAAACAGACCAATAAGGATCCAAACTTACATGGATTTTTTTTGGAAGTTTGAATGCTTTCCATGTTTTTGTTAAACTGCTTTAACAATAAGTCTGCTAGGTCAAATGTTAAGTTATTCTTGACCACTTTGTATGCTAGGTCAATAGCTTCACAGGAGACACTATTCTATCAACTTGAACTGTAAATCTTATGGGCAATTATGTGTGTACCAAAATTTAGTTCAGCATCGGTAATGCTGCTAACTTTCATGCCTCTACCGTCCCATTCGGCTAGGGTTTTCTTCTCTAGTTCCGTCCGACCTAGGGTTTTGGTAGTTTTTGCTTTGTTCAACATGGGAAGACTGGTGATTTGATGAATCATCTTCTTTGTGATCTCTATGGGTTGCTCAAGCCAAATCTTGCCATCATGTACACGGCTAAGAATGTATCTAACCCATTTCTCCTGAAAGTTTCAAGGCAAATGTGCAATGTGAACTAAACCTTTATCTTCCAGATGTTTGTGCTTGGGTTTGAGAGTACCATCCACACACAGTTCTTCACACACAATATCTAGTTCTAGGTTCCCCATTTCTTGAATTGAACAGTTGAAATGATTGCAGATATCGTTAATAAGTAGTACCTTAGGAGGAATCTGAGATTGAGCTCCATTCGAATCTAGGGCTGCTGCAATTGCGGGCACGATCTTGAAATCTGGTGCTTTCCATTCCCCTTGGACTAACATATCTAATCCTTTCTTCACTGAAGTGCTGGATGATGCCATGGTAGCTCACAGAAAATTCCTTTTGCAAAAGTATTGAATTGCTGGGTTGCTCTTGAAATTCTTCTCTCAAAGTGCTAAAGGTTCGCGATGAAGAATGAGTTCGATTACTTGCTTTTTGTTTACAACTCTGTCATTAATGCTTAGTACAAATTAGGGTATGAATTCCAACAGACTGTCACCCACTAAGAATTAATTGCTCGGTAAAGACTTCGCAACTCGGTGAACTCGAGAATTCATATTGCTCCGACCTCACTCGGTAAAGACTGGTACCGACCTTGCTCGGTAAAGACTGATACCGACCTTCCTGTGATCTTACTGCATCTTGCATGCTAATTTAGATCTTTCTTTTAATTCAGTTCTGGAACTGCTTGAGATTGGTCTATGAGAATACAGTTCCAGTGCTTTCTTGGAAATTTAGTTTGAGTCGGTAGAGCCACCCATTCCATTACTTGGACTGGTTTGCTCGGTAGATTTAGGAATCCATTTTTTGTCTCACCTGTTTCCTAACCTTAGTTGCTTCATTCTTCTTTCCATCTTCAACTTCACTAGCATTCATGCAGTTTATGGCTATGTGACTGAGTTTAGTGCATTTGAAGCATCTTACGATAGTATCTCTTTTCCTTAGATGATGTTTTATGCAATTCATGCCAATGTGTCCATATTCTCCACAGTAATGACATCTACACCAGGTGTTGTAGTCCCATCCGAACATTGCTTTCATAATTTGTTCTACTGGATTGAATATTTTGGATCTGGACTCGGATGCCTTGTGACCTTGTTTGTTGCATTTGTGACAATTACCTCTGAATCTTGGTTTTTCCCTGCATTCATTTGCTTTGTGACCAGGTTGATTACAGTGGTAGCATTTTCCATTGAATTCTGCCTTTTTATTGCTCCAACATTTATTTGAAGTATGTCCTATTTTACCACAGTGATTACAAGTAGGTTTCTGATTCCTTTGAGTACCTTGCTTAGAAGATTCACCTTCTCCTTTGTATCCAAGTCCTGCTTTTCCTTTTTGCCTATGAAGATTTCGCTCATACAGCTGATTCAAGTCTTCTTGACTTTTCAACATTCCTTCATTGATTTGTTTTTCAGCATTTAGGTCGTCCACCAATCTTAGATTGATTTCCTTTTCAGATCTTAGTTCTTCTCTTGTGCTTTCTATTTCTGATCTTAGATTTAGAATTTCCTCATTTGTATGAGAGATCTGATCAATTAGGTTTTCTAGCTGAAGGGTTTTATTTTGGACTTCAATGTTCCTTCCATCTAATTCATCTTTCAACTTGTTTCTTTGTTCCAAGATCTCACAAAATCTTGTAGAGTGTAGCTCTTGTTCTCTTTTTAATTTTCTCACTTCTTCCTGCAGAGACCCATTCTTTTCTAGGAGTTCTTTGGCAGCATTGTTTGCTTCATCTGAGTTATTTGAGGGAAAAAGATCTTCAATCTTTTCTTCAATGTAATTCTAATCATTCATTTGATTTGCAAGTTCCTTCTTCTTAGGGATTGGGAAAGATGTTCTTTTGCTTCTTTAAGTTTAGCTATGGCCATTTCCAGATCTAGCTTTTCATTTTCAATCACCTTGTTCAGTTTGAATACCTCCATTGTCCTGGATCTTTGCTCAAGCTAGTTAAGCTTTGTCTTGAGAACCAATGCTACTCTGATACCAATTGTTGGAAATATTCAGGAATTAACCAAGTTACTGAGAGGGGAGGGGTGAATCAGTAACTCCAAATTTTCTTTCAATTACAGATGTATTAACATGTAATTTACTTTGACCTTTGCATATAGAAAGCATGAAACTTAAAAGCGTTCACAATAATGACACATAGATTTGGTTACCCAGAAACCTTCCAAAAAGAAAGTAAAACTGGGGTGGGGATGAAACCCACAAAGCTTTAATACTATAGAATAAAGTTGGCCGGTTAAGGCTTACAATTTGATCACTTCTGATGATCTACCCTATTAGGAGCAATAATGATTGCTAAATCCACCCTGTTAAAGGATTTACAAACATACAATGAAGTATGCACTTGGTAAAGAGATTTTACAAAAGACTGTTAAGTCTACCCGGTTAAAGGATTTTAGTACTGATTCACCTATTAGGATGAAATAGTAGATCTCATGCTTTGCAACTAGATTGCTGATTGAGATTCGCTGATGTACTGATCACCTTCTATGATGAATTTGTCTTTGCTATTCCTTATACTGCTGAAACCCTTTGTAATTCGCTTATCTCTGCCTTTCTTTCTTTTTCACATACATGCTTATTACATACATCTTGTCATTTTTACAACATTGTTTATATACAAGTCTTAAACAATTAATTACAATTACAATTACAAAGTTGGCTTGACAAATAAACATAAGTGCTACTAAGTCAGCCCAAGTATGGTTACACGGTTCCTGTAAACTAACTCAGTGACTTTCTGATACTCGGCGTCCACTGCATTACTCGGCATCGTCATGCACTCGGTAGAAGTGAAGGCACGGTTCATACTGACCACTCGGTAGGTTTTGAACTCGGTAAATATTGGTGACTCGGTAGACATGATGTTACTTAGTTTACACTATCCTTCTCGGTTTGTACTAACTTGCTCGGTTTGCACTGTCTTGCTCGGTTTGCACTGTTTTCTTAGTTTGCACTGTCTGCTTAGTTTGCACTGTCTGCTCGGTTTGCACTGTCTGCTCAGTTTTCACTGAGAATGCAAATAAGTGTTGTCACTAGTGGCAATTCTACTTAATGCCAACAGGAAGCAGCTTGGTGTTCATTTGGATTGAAGGGCCCATGAGCTTCTTGCAATGTTTCCATTTGTTCAATGCTCACTATTTTGAATGGTTTTTGTTGCATCTTGTTCTCCTTCTATGGCACTATATTTTACTCACTGCATTCAGTTTATTCCTAATGAATGGAACTGTGTCCTATTGATTAGATATTTATTTACTTGATTTTTGATGTGAGCATGTATATGGCATTCTATTTATCTGTGGCCCATGAGCTATGAGTTTAGACATCATTATATTACATACTTGTTCATAATTTGATTTACCATGCCATGCTATGCTCTACCTCAGGTACTTATACTTTTACAGGTCTTCATGTTGTTTGGCATTCATTGAACCATACAATGATATTGTTGTTTGTATTCGATGTAATGTTGATTTTCCATTGCTGCTCCATGATTATTGATGTTTGCTATTCTATTATGCCACCATGATGTCATGTTATTCTTAAGAGGCATCCTTCCATTACTTTTCTGATTGTGGCTTCTTTTAGTGTATACAGCCATGTTATTTGGACACCATTACACACCAAAATGCATGACAATGACTAACATAGGGTTGATTTTGTCAAACTCAATGTGTAAGTTAATTAATAAACATTATATTACCTGGTAGAATATTCAAAATTCTGATGTGCTTAATCTAATGCTTGTAATAGTAACATTCCTCTATGTTCACTTATTTGATTTTGATGTGCATAACTAAAATATGTGGGGAAATACACTGTACAATCTTTTCATTCATACATGGGTTTTATTTATTTTGAAATATCTATCATAAATATCTTGGTAGGTGAGATTGATTATCATTTAAGCGAGTAATATTCTTCAAGAATCAAAAGGAAAAGATGGATATGTCAGAATTATTTAAGTGTAAGAAAATAAGAAAATGAATGTCAAGAGCTTCAAACCATACCAATTTTGAATATTGTTGAGTGCCACACAACTATTAACAGGGCTTGTTAGAATGATTTTTAACCCTCAATTCTTTGGGAGAGGATATGGGAGTTTTGGTTGTTTGTTTCAAGAGTGGAATTTTTCCCTTTTTTTCTTCTACATTCAATGATGGTTGTGTAATGCCTCGCCAGGGAACCTAGGAGAACTTAACCTAAATACACAACTAAGTTTGCAGAACATTTTTTTTTTTAGTTTAATATACAAGATATACATCAATGTGGAAGTAATTACCATTTACTCACATTAATAAAGACAACCAACACAGGTTACAACTCTCAAGGGTTCCTTGACAAAGATTACTTCAACATTAATAAATTAATATAGATTAGGTACAACTATAGGACTCAAATAAACAAATTAAAGATAAAAGAAACATCACATCAAAGGTAGCATAAATACAATTGGTACCATAAGGTATCCATAAATCTACATCCTCTGCACATGTCGCAGGGTATGTAATACAATGACTGAAAAGAAGTACAAAATGATATCTCTGAATCACTGATACTATGATTCAAGATCACAAAGAAGAAGATAGGAACACAACTCCATAATGAAGATCAAGATGGAACAACTGCTACAGGGATCATCCAACACTGCTACAAGAATGTCAAAATCTCAAATGGTAAAAGGATCACTACCACCTACCCTCATGAACCAAAAAGGTCCACTCCCACCGTGTTGAGGAGATAACAACATATCCCACTTGGATAGCAAACATCAAGCAAATCAAGCTAAGGAAAGGATCCTGAAAGCTCTCTAACTCAAGGTAAACAAGCATAATGAAATGAAATACTTGCTAATCCAGAGGCAATCGACACATGTAGGATAACTAGACTGTGCATAGGAAGGTGTCATCATGTACGTCTAACCCTTGAGTTTTTTTCCTGGTAATCCCTCTGGATCCCAACACCTAAGTGACCATACATGGTGTCAACAACCTCTCATGCCGATGAAGCCACCGACTATGCCAAATCATCCCTTAAAAGGGGGCTAGTCATCTTCTCAGCACCATCTTAGTCTATACTAGCACTAATGCCTAGGTGAGGACCACTTCTTATTAGGTTCATTTTTAAATCTCTCAAAGTTATATTTAGTTATCACTTGATTAAGATACTTAACAATAAGTGATCACAATACCACTTGTGGGCCCCAATGCTTATTGCAAGCCACCTCCTACTACATGTCTAGGTAAACTACCCTAGGCTCACAGTTCTCTCCTAGATCTAATCAAGTATACAACTAGGTAATCTCAAATCTAGATTCACACAAAAGAACTAGATGTGATTACAAAGATACCATAACATAATACAATGCAACATTAGCCCAAAAGGTCAAGCGATGATAATAAAAAAAGTACATACACATCAAAACATAGCTGAAAATAGAATCATTTGACACATACCCCAGCCTATGTTTCCCCTTAGGTCTTCTAGTACCCGATATTACATAATGGAAAGAAGACACACCAGGCACAAAGAATACAACACTCACATCATAAAGAACTAAAACTGAACCATAATTGTACACAATCCATATTGATCATAATTGAATCTATACATACAAAAATGATTAATCCCTATAGGAGAATCTGAACATAATCATTATAACAATGTCATAATTAGGAAATATTCCCTAGTCATGATGATCTATAGTTTTAGCAGAATTTAAAAAAAACCATTTTCACTATATGGTGTACCATTTTCAATAATTGATTTTTTTAAAAAAATAAACAAGCATGAGAGAATCTTAATCTAATGATAGAATTAATGTACAATAGCTTAAGCATAATCATTCCTTAATCATTTATGAATTTTCTTACAAAAATTTATCTATCATTAAGATATCCAAGACACATATTTGTTTAGAAATCAAAATACCAACTAATTAAATCAATGATTAAAAATCTAATCCAATATTGATTAATTCTATGATCTCAATCTAATCAAATAATCAAGTATTTATTATAGATAAATCCATAAAATTATCTATTTTAAAATACAAATCATATTAGAATACAATACAAATTAAATTACATAATAACCAAAGAAAATATAAATTAAATGAACTACCATTAAATAAATTATAAAATTAATATAATATAAATTAAATAAATTATATATATATATATATATATATATATATATATATATATATATATATATATATATATATATATATATATATATATATATATATATATATATATATATACTATAAGTTAAATGATTTATAAATTAAACATATTATAAATTAGTTAAAATTAAATTAAAATTTACCATAAAAATGAAAAAGTGTTTGGGGTGGGGCTGGGCCCCACAGTTATTCACATAAATTATCATATTTGCATTTTTATATCACTATTCACATGCAATCTTCAAATGACCATAACTATATGAGAATAGACTCAACTTGAGTCAAGTAAGAAATTCTATTATATAATTCTATCATTCCATAAAATAATATGAATTCAAAACACCCAAATTCTACTTTTTACATTTCTTCTATTTTTCAAGCAAAACCATAAACTCTCTTAAACTCTGTTAAAATAGCTTCAATTTTTAACTTTCAAAAATCAAAATTCTAAATATACCCTTTGGTTCTAAAAGTTCCCAACACCCCTCTTTTAACATAAAATTCACATTTTCATTATTTTTAAAAATTTGGGCAGCATAACACTAATTTACTTCATTTTTCTAAAATGCAAACATACAAAAATTCATACAAACCTAACCAGGTGAAAAAAATACATGAAATCATAGAAAAATGTCTATTTTCATCCCACTAAACTACTCTAATTAACTTCAAGCAAAAAGATGGATTAAAACAAAATATATAGAAATCCATCAAACAACAACAGAAAGCACAGAATAAGATTTCCAAATCCTACCTCAGATCTAATGCCAGAAACTAAAAATAAATCCCTTTGAAGATCTAAAAACTAGAATTGCCTAGAAGATGGATTCAACCTACAGATCTGAAAAATGTGAAGAAATAGGCACCTAATCTAAAAGCACAAAGAATCCAAACCAACAAGCAAACACAACAATCCACAAATCTCCAAAATTTCAAGTACACAAGCTCTCCCCAAAAATCTTCTCCAAAACCTGTCTAATCTCCAAATGAATGTAATTCGCCCTATTAGGGATTCAATTCCCCCTTCCATGCAAATCTCATAAATGACTCAATAGTTAACTCCTAATCAAACTCCAACTCCAAAATTGAAAGTAAATCCTAATTAATTAATACAAATATCTTTATTTTGCACAACTCAACTTTGACTTTTGAAAATTAGTTATTATCTTTTTGAAAACAAATCCCTCTTCAATTATGCACATGTTATATTTAAAATTTATTATTAAATAAATTAAATATTTAATGCATCCTAAATTCATGCAATTCAACTATTTAATTATTTAATAAAATATACAAATAATTCAAATTCATTTTCAATTAAGTACATGTTAATAATTAAAACCCATATTAAATAAATTAAATATTTAAAACATCCTAAAACATGTAATTAAATATTTAATTATTTAATAATACACCCAAGCATAAATAATTCTAATTTTAATTAAATAATCAATTGATTCTAAATAATCAGATAATTGACTTTAGACTAATTTCCTCAATTAAACATAGAAGTATAATTAATCATTAAATTCAACTATGGTCCTAACAATAATAATCATATAAATTAACCTATATAAACATACATCAACTAAATCAAGCACAATAAAACCAAGCAAACTAAAACCAAGCACACACTCAAGAACAAGATGAACTTGAGTAGGGTAGTCAAACTGACACTTGTCCAATCCTAGGACAATTAGGATTAGGTTAGGGTTTTGGATCTGTGTTATCTCCCCTCTCTTACCATTTGAGATATTGCGATAGGGCATGCTCATCCTGACAATTTAGGGAAGACGATGCCCGATACCTGTGAACCTGCATACAAAACCCGCATGTACATACATATATAACTATATAACAGACAATGGTAGGGATCGGTCAATCGCGTGGATCTTGCAAGAAAGTAACTACGACTCTATCCCTTAGCCACATTAGGCACGTCAAACAAAAGTATAAAAAAACACATCAACCATACACATGCAAGTATGGGGTAATTAAAATCATATACATCAATGATTTCCTAACATATAATCTAACATCCTAGAATAATCATAAGATTTATAAAATCGAAGTAGAGGCGAGGTACTACAAGTTGTGACCTTCCTTTATGATAACATATGTTATTTAGAAGATTTTTATTATTTTTATTTTAAATTTGTAGTCAAGGAGAATTGAATGCATGGTCATAATGGACAAATAAATGAAGAACCAATTGATGCACAACATTGGGATGTATTACAGGTTAGATTTTGTGTCTCTTATCTAACATACGTTATGGAGAATGAATCCCATAATAGATTTTTTTAGTACATAATTTCTATCTACTATTTTCCTAGCCTATTGAATGATATTTATAAATAGCATAAGTTCCTGTTCAAGTCTTAGTTAACACTGCTGAATTCCTATGTGTGAGGAGTGTATGTGGGTGGCTTGAGGTATAGTGATTAAGTTAGTTTGTAAAGAAAACACATTTGTGAGGGAGGAAGGGTGGTTGGTTAGCTTAAAATTTGGGAATTAATTCATCAAATAAAAATTATATTATAAGAGGATTTTATATGTCATATTATTTAAGATAAAATATTATTTCAAAAATTTCTCTTTTGTAATTTTTAATTCCTTCTTATTAAGCATTCTTAGAATTTCAATAGTAACTTGTTATTTGTTAGGACTGGAGGACTTGATGTTGTTGTATATGTTATGAAGCTGTAGGTCTAGGAGGAATTATATAATATTCATAATATCTTGAATAACACTTTCACATGGAAAAGAGCACCCCAATGATCAAAGAAACATGCTCTAAAATGCAAAAAATTTCAAGTCTTGTGCCCTTTGTTGCCTTGGTCATACATCTTCCATCATTGATATTTGATTAGAGAGTTCTTTCAATGAAAGCCCATGGAAAATATAGGTACATATGGGAATTTTCTTAAGCGTTTTATTAATAATATTAGCATACAAGAATATCTAAGGTTCTCTTACTATTTAAGTGACATGAATGAATGATAAATATTCCTTGGAGACAAAAAAGACACTTTAAGAAAGGAACCGTGAAGCACTGGAGGTTATTTCAAAGGAAAATATGAGTTAAATAGGCAATCAATGAGAGAAAGAACACAAATGAATTGACATCAACAACCAAAGGGTACACCTAGGGTCAAAAGAAAACATTCAAGTGACATGTGTTGGAATAACTGAGAGGGGGGTCAATCAGTTAAGCACTATCCCAAATAAAAATGTATAATCCAAAACAAATACTTCAATTCATGTTGCTCAGTAAGAAAAAATACTTTCACTATCTGTGCTTTTACCGATTGTCAATTCTAAACTTATAGTACTTACCGATCAAATCTAACATGTAATATGAAAAGTATGATAACAAAAAAAATCACAATCAACACATAACACAAGAGATTTAACATAGAAACCCTGTGAAGGGAAAAACCACCTAGGACCGGCAACCCAAAAATTTTCACTCTTCTGAAGTGAGGTCGGTGAAGACCCAACCCTACTAAAGGTTACAAACACACTGTTAGGTGTGACCTTGTTAGAGGATTTTAGACTAGAAGTTATTGTCCAACCAGCAGTCACTCTAGGGTTGACAGGATAACAATGTTCACTCTAATGAATGATACATCAAAAGACTTTCTAAGTCCACTTGGTTAAGAGATTTGATTGTGTACAATGGTTAAATATGTAATAGTAGTTGATTTTCCTTATTACAACTTTAATTACAGATTACAGATTAATATTTTGCTCATACAAATCCTCCTGATCAATATATCACTTCAGATTCAATACTGTATTTACTTACTGTCCATCGATAATTACTCTTTGTAGCTTGGTAACTATTCTGTAGCTCGGTTCTCAATAACCAGTATGTTTAGAATGCATGAAACCTTCTTCAGACAATAATTTGGTAGCTTCTTCTTCTTCTGACATCTTTTTCATAATGAAACCTTAGTCTCTTATATAGACATGTAAAACATTTTCTTTTCCTCCATCAGATTTTTCTGCTTAATCATCTCCATTGATTTTTCCACTTTAGGCTTCCTCGGCTAATGTGTCAATAACTAATTTCAATATACTCCGTCATATCCTTCTGATTTATGTTAGCCATCGATCTTCATAACAAACCTTATCTGTTACCTCAATTTCATACACTTTACAACTCATCACTTTATCAGCTAAACTAATCATTTTATTCCATTCTATCTTTGTCAATTAATAAAGAAATACATTGGTGAACACACACTTGGTTAATATTGTGCTCAGTATACACTACACTTCATCGGTGTATACTAAAATGCTTTAGTTTACCGACAACACTACTTTGTAGCTTTTAGCTCTATTCTTCATTACAGATGAATACAACATAATGAAGTCGATTCCATGAAGTCATAGACTCATCAAGAAGTTACTCAATGTATTCTTTATCCTCATCTGACATGTACATCTTCCTCATGTAGATTTCTCTGTTCTTCATCTCATCCACCTTTCTTCAAATGTGTCAGTATAGTAACTTACAAGATAAGTATTGTCAAGCTAGTTGACATCAATGACATTATAAAACTAATTTAATCATCTTGCATTATCTAAACATCAACAACTCCTTACTAATCATGAATTACCGATTCTTCATTCAAGTTCCAAATCAGTTGTAGTTCATCAATCTCTCCCTTTGGCATTGATGGCAACTCAAGTAATATGAAATGTACCATACACATACCAAACATGTATTCTACAACTCTGTAAACTAATGTTGTAGGTTGAATAGACTTAATATGTTTAATCACTATGTTACTCAACATTTGTAAGGCTTTGATGCTTGTCATCAGATGTGCTCTATTCCATTCAGATTGTCTCTCCCTCAGATAGTTCTCATCGGTGTTGTTTCTCTCCCTCTAGTTGTTTCTCCTTTTCATATTATTTCTCTCTCCCTTTGACAACAATGCTAAAGAAACAAATAAACAAATAGCTCTGTCGGTAGCCAAATAACTCTTTGTTGTCCATCAACTTCTCTGTATCTCTAAATACTATTAGCTCAATCTGTCCTAGTTCTCAAACTTAATCACAACCTTGAACATGATTCAAAGTATGAACAATGTTGCATCAACATGAATGATCTTTTGATATGAGTAGGCTGATGCAACATCCTGATCACCTTAGTTACTAATAGACAAGGGACGGACCCCAAGTCACTTCCTCAAGTATTCAAATGTGTCCTTCAGTAGGGGATTTGTAAAAATATCTGCAAGTTGTTCCTTAGATGTAACAAGTTCTAGCTTCACTTGCTTCTCCTGCACTTGTTCTCTTAAGTAATGATACTTAATAGATATATGCTTTGTCTTCAAGTGCATCATAAGATTCTTTGAAATGTTAATGGCACTGGTGTTGTCACAGTATATAATCACCAGGTCAGTGATTACCTCATTCATTCCTTCCAACACTTGCTTGATGTATGCTATGTTCGAGCAATTTGTAGCAGCAACAACATACTATGCTTCTACAGTGGATTGAGAAATACAGGCTTGCTTTTTACTTTTCTAGGTTACAAGTCTTTCACCAAAGAAAAATGCTCCTCTGATGGTGCTTTTTTTGTCATCTACATTTCTAGCCCAATTAGCATCGGTATAAACTTTTAGTTCAAACTTTCCTTCCTTCAGATACCAAATGCCATAATCTTTTATCTTTTTATGATATCTCAAAATTATTTTAGTAGCTATCATGTGTGACTCTCTAGGGTTAGCAGAAAACCTAGCAACAATCCCCACAGCATGTGCTATGTCTGGTCTACTATGAACTACATACATAAGTTTACCAATCATGGATCGGTAAAGTGTTTTCTTTACCTCAGTAGTTTCATCCTCCTTTGTCAATTTGCATCCAGTAGCCATTAGTGTTCACACAGGTTTAGCATCTTCCATGCCAAATGTATTCAATACTTCCTTTATGTACTTAGATTGTGTGATGAATATCCCATCACTCTACTGAATCACTTGTAATCCTAGAAGGAATTTAACCTCTCCAAACATAGACATTTCAAATTCTTTTTGCATTTCATCAGAAAAGGTTTTACATACATGATCTTTTCTTCCAAAAATAATATCATCCACAAATATTTTAGCAATAAGAATAGTGTCATCAGTATTACCTTTCATATACAAATTGTTGTTTTCACTTGTTCTAACAAATCCAATACTTAGCAAGTAAGTATGCAATCTTTCATACCATGCTCTTGGTGCTTGCTTCAATCCATATAAAGCTTTGTGTAATCTACATACCATGTCACTGTTGTCTAGATCAACAAATCCTTCCAATTGTTCTATGTAGACTTCTTCTTCAAGTATACCATTCAAAAATGCAGGCTTAACATCCATTTGATAAACTTTAAATTTCTTGTGTGCAACATATGCATGTAGCATTCTAACTCCTTCTAATCTAGGAATAGGTGCAAATGTTTCACCATAGTCAATGTCTTCTTCCTGTGCATATCCCTTACATACCAATCTGGCTTTATTTCTTGTAGCTTCTCCATTCTCATTTAGCTTATTTTTGAATATCCATTTAGTACTGATAACATTTTTGTCCTTTGGTTGGGGTACTAAACTCCAAGTTTCATTCTTCTCTATTTTCTCTATTTCCTCAGTCATTGCATTGATCCATTCATCATTCTCTAATGCAACTTTCACAATTTTTTATTCAAATTCACAAACTAAGCATGTACCTTCTCTTGTTTTGCTCCTAGTTTTCATTCCAACTTGTTTCTCTTCAATAATTTGTGTCTCAAGATGGTGTCTTCTAAAAAATATAGCCAGTATCCTATCTCTTCTTTCTTGTTCATCCTATTTAGGTTCATTAGCTTGCTTGGTAGCTTCTTTTTGTTCATTAGTTTCCTCTTCCTGCTATTCAACATTGTTTGCCTATGGACCGGTTATCACAGGTTGTGGTTTCAGTTGATAATCAAGAAGTTCAATGTAAGTGAATCTATTATAGTCTTCTGGTTACTTTCTAATTTCCTCTATGTTCTTGTCATCAAACTCATCAACATGAACATTAGTACTTTCAATAATCTTATTTGTAACCTTATTCAGACATTTGTATGCTTTGCTCTTGGTAGAATATCCTAAAAATATTCCTTCATCTCCTTTAGAATCAAATTTACCATTTATTTCATCTTTCAAGATAAAGCATTTACTTCCAAAAATTCTAAAATAACTTATAGTAGGTTTGTGTCCAAACCATAGCTCATAAGGTGTTCAGTTGGTGTCCTTCTTCAGTTGTACTCAGTTAAGAATGTACATAGCTGTATTGATAGCTTCTCTCCAATATGTTTGAGCAACATTCTTCTATATCATCAATGTTCTAGCACAATCAATTATTAATCTATTTCTTCTTTCAACAATGCCATTTTGCTGAGGTGTTCTCGGTGCATAAACTTGTCTTTTAATTCCATGCTCATTAAAAAAATTAGTAAATTCATCAGAGATAAATTCACCTCCTCTATTAGATCTTAAGATTTAATTCCTTTTCCAGTCTCTTTCTCTACCTTATCCTTATACCATTTAAACATTTTGAAAGCTTTAGATTTCTCCTTCAAAAACATAACTGTCATCAGTCTAGTATAGTCATCAACAAAAAGAATAAAGTATCTATCACCATAACAACTCTGAGTTCTCATAGGACAACATAGGTCGGTATGAACCAACTCAAGTATCTTCTTTGTTGAGTAGTATTTTCTTTTGAAACTAGACTTAGTCATTTTTCCTTTCTGACATTCATGGCACATAGCATGATCTAGTTTTGACAAGTTAGGCAATCCTCTAACTCTTCTCTTTTTACTAATCTTGATCATGTTATCAAAATTTACATGACATAATCTTTTGTGCCATAACCATGCATCTTCATCCTTCATTAATAAACAAGAAGACTGATCCATATCAAGATAAAATAGATTACCTTTGGATTGTGTACCAATTCTGACAAGTCTTCCTCCATCTTCATAGATTTTCACCTTTTTGTTCTCAAAAGCAAGTCGGTGGCCTGAATTGTTCAACTATACCACACTTAACAAGTTATAGTTTAGTCTATCTACCCAATATGCATTTTCACATCTTAGTCTATCATTAATCATCAATGAACCTTTACCTCTTACCATATAGGGTGCATCATTTCCCATTCTCATAGATCATCCATTATATTCAACAAGTTTATCAAATTTCTCTACATCACTAGTCATATGATGTGTGTAGCCACTGTCTATGATCCATGTATCATTTATGTCTATTCTAGAGATCAGTTTTGTTTCTTCATGTTTCTCTTCTTCTTCTGAATCATCTTTCATAGCAACAAATGCTACTTCTACATCATCATCAATGTCAGATTCAGATTCAATATTTTTGGTAATGTTACATACCTTCTTTCCTTTGTCATAGCTGTCTCGGTCATCTCTTTTGTTGTATCGATAACCTCTATTAACTCTTCTCCCATAGCTTTCTTCAAATCAGTCTTTGGATCTATCATCATCTTTCTTCTATGGACATCTAGCAGTAATGTGGCCAACTTCTTTAAAATTAAAACATGTCAATGGTAACTTACCTCTATATCTTCCTTTTCCTTTGGGTAATCTTCTAGCCATAAGAGCTTCAAGCTCATCAAGGTCATCGTCGGTATTGCTATCACTGTCATCATTCTTAATATTCTTGCTAGACTTAGTAATCTTCAAAGAAGACATGAAAGCAGATTCAATAGAAGGGACAATACTATTGTCAAAGTTATTTAATCCAAAGGTAGTAAGCTTACCAATCAGTGTGTCAAGGGTAAGATTGGATGTAGCCCTTGTTTCATGAATTGCAAAGATCTTGATTGCATAAAATGGCAACAAAGCTCTAAGAATCTTACTTATAATTGTTTCATCATCAATCACTCCATCAAATTCTCTAATAGCATGTACTAATCCTTTTACTCTATTTGAATACTACACTATGTTCTCACCTTCTTTCATTCTCATATCATCAAAGCAACCTCTTAGACTTTCTGCTCTGGCTCTCTTAACATTCAAGTCTCCACTATATATCAAATTTAATTTATCCCACATCTATTTGGTAGTAGTGCATCCCTTAATATCTTTAAATTCAATGTTGGTACAAGCAGCAGCAAGTTCCATCATAGTGATATTGTGTTCATGCTTGTCTCTCAGTTGATCAAGGGTTAAGGGACCAGTTGGTGGTTGTATATAGCCATTCTTCATCAGGTCTACAACTGAGTTTCCAATTCCAAAAATGTGCAACAACATTCTGCTTTTCCATACTATGAAGTTCTCTTTGTTTAGTTTTGGTAATTCCCTCTTATACATCTTGAGATCTTTGTGCTGAAGTCCTTAAAACTCTATTCTAAGAAACCAAGGCTCTGATACCAATTTTTGGAATAACTGAGAGGGGGGTGAATTAGTTAAACATTGTCCCAAATCAAAATGTATAATCCAAAACAAATACTTCAATTCATACTGCTCGATAAAAAAAATACTTTCACTATCTGTGCTTTTACCGATTGTCAATTCTAAACTTATAGTACTTACCAATCAAATCTAACATGTAATATGCAAAGTATGATAACAAATAAATATCACAATCAACACATAACACAAGATATTTAACGTGGAAACCCTGTGAAGGGAAAAACCACCTGGGATTGACAACCCAAAAATGTTCACTCTTCTGAAGTGAGGTCGGTGAAGACCCAACCCTATTAAAGGTTACAAACACACTATTAGGTGTGACCTTGTTAGAGGATTTTACACTAGAAATTATCATCCAACCAGCAATCACTCTAGGGTTGACAGGATAACAATGTTCACTCTAATGAATGATACATCAAAAGACTTTCTAAGTCCACTCCGTTAAGAGATTTGACTATGTACAATGGTTAAATATGTAACAGTAGTTGATCTGCCTTATTACAACTTCAATTGCAGATTACATATCAATATTTTTCTCATACAAATCCTCCTGATCAATATATCACTTTAGATTCAATATTGTGTTTACTTACTGTCTCTTGGTAATTGCTCTTTGTAGCTTGGTAACTGTTCTACACCTCAGTTCTCAATAAACAGTATGATCAAAATGCATGAAACCTTCTTCACATGATAATTTTGCAGCTTCTTCTTCTTCTAACATCTTTTTCATAATGAAACCTTAGTCTCTTATATAGACATGTAAAATGTTTTCCTTTCCTCCATCAGATTTTGCTGCTTAATCATCTCCATTGATTTTTCTACTTTAGGCTTCCTTGGCTGATGTGTCAATAACTCATTTCAATCTGCTCTATTAGATCCTTCTAATTTATGCTAGTCATCGATCTTCATAACAAACCTTATCTGTTACCTCAATTTCATACACTTTATAGCTCATCACTTTATTGGCTAAATTGGTCATTTAATTCCATTCTATCTTCATCGGTTAATAAAGAAATGCGTCGGTGAACACACACTTGGTTAATACTATGCTCGGTATACACTGCACTCCGTCGGTGTATACTGAAATGCTTTAGTTTACTGACAACACTGCTTTGTAGCTTTCAACTCTATTCTTCATTATAGATGAATACAACATAATGAAGTTGATTCCATGAAGTCATAGACTCATCAAGAAGTTACTCAATGTATTCTTTATCCTCATCTGACATGTACATCTTCCTCATGTAGATTTCTCTATTCTTCATCTCATCCACCTTTCTTTAGATGTGTCAGTATAGTAACTTACAAGATAAGTACTATCAAGCTAGTTGACATCAATGACAATATAAAATTGATTTAATTATCTTGCATTATCTAAACATCAAAAACTCCATAGTAATCATGAATTACTGATTCTTCATTCAAGTTCCAAATAAGTTGTAGTTCATCAACATGTGCATTCAAAATAGGCTCCAAACAATATGCTTAAGTAGTTTAATGGTTTAGAAAGAGAATCTACATGACTTTCAAATCTTCCATGACTATTTTCAAAGGCTTCCTTCAATTGGCTTCATAGTTACATGTTCTTTCATGGAATGAACAAAGTGAGAGGCCATGACTATTCTTTACTATAAATATCAAGAACACCAATTTGGATCTTTGAGTTAACATCTTAGCCAATTGAATTGTTTATTTTCTTTACTAGACTACATCTAATACAAATGTCATTATCTTAAGAAGAGTCCAAATAAAAATATATATCATACAAAATTTGAGAAATATGCTTCACTTTCCAAATGCA
Source organism: Chamaecyparis obtusa (assembly GCA_027943335.1). Taxonomy (NCBI): domain Eukaryota; kingdom Viridiplantae; phylum Streptophyta; class Pinopsida; order Cupressales; family Cupressaceae; genus Chamaecyparis; species Chamaecyparis obtusa. The sequence continues at coordinate 1,054,701 of BSBK01002799.1, read as the reverse complement.
TTCTTCATTGAGAGATTTTTCCAAATAATGTAGAAGTCACAAATGGTACATCACACCGTTCAAATAATCACGAGTATACTATTTTTTCCAATGCATCTCAGCTGGTATTTGCAGTAATTGGCTCAAGAGATTACCATAAATTCAATTGAAAAATAGGTCATTCATTTCAAAATTATAAGCTTACTGTATTCCCTCAATTTTTTGTGTGGGCTATGTTAATGTTTAATTCTTTCACTAGTAAATTTTACTAGAACAAGTGTGTGTTATTCCTAACTGGTCACATTTTTTTTTAACCAAAAGTTAGTACTAGTCGATTGTTTGACCTTTCCATATTACTATGTTTGACAAGAATGCTATGCATTCGACGGCCATTTCAATGAACTTTGGTGGAAATTTTGACAAACTATTGGTCTTAATTTTGACCTTTACATACCAGTAGGATCGACGAGAATGCTATGCATTCGACGTCATTTTTGACAAAGTTTGGTGGAAAGCATGACACATGGTAGGTCTCAATTTTGACCTTTACATACTAGTAGGTGCGGTGAGAGTGCAATGCATTCAATGTAAATTTTGACAAAATTTGGTCTCAATTTTGACGACAATGCTGACCAAAGTTGGTCTCAATTCTTTCCATTCCAAGCGATTGATTCAGTCGATAATTCGACCACTTGTAGGGTCAAAATTTTGACGATGCTTTTCCCTGTAGAATAATTGATGAAAAAAAATTGACCATAGTTTTAGTCATCTATTTGACCAATTGGTGTCAGAAATTTGACTAATCCTCATCTAAAAATAGGGTAAAATTTACTAGTGATCTTATGTGCAAATCTTGCATTGTGTTGTTTCAATGTTTTTTTGGCTTGTTCTTGTTTTACCATGTTGTTCTTACCATATGTTTATGGGTGTACAAGATTCCCCTCATTCTTGGGAGAATTTGAGGATGGTCTTGGGGTGATGGGCCTAGTTGGGAAGTCAATATGTTGAGAGCTAGGATGTATGGGCATCCTTGAGAGCCTACTCATGTTTTGATTTGTTTTGGGGGCCATAAGGGATGTGATTATATTCTTGATTTTGAGATGTTGGTTGGAGGAAGCCTTGTGAAGGCATGTAAAAAAGTATGGAAATTCTTTTTTATTTATGTATGAGTAACGTGTCTCCATATGTGAATTTCCCACCATCACTCATCCATTGATCTAATTTTGATCCTTTGTGTAAGCTTGGGAAAAGGGAGTAAAATTCTACATGTATATGTCTCAATGTGTAATTTGTATGTTTTTGTGAGTTTGAATGTTTTTCACCTACCCATTATTGTTTCCCCTAGCTCAGGGGTGGCCATGAAATGGACTAGGCTAGGAGGTGAGCCTCCATGGTCATGTGGATGATGTTTTTATGTTGCAGGTTTTGTTGCTTGGTGAAAGATGAAGTTCAGGTTGAAGTTTCAAGTTTAAGTTGAAAGAAAGTATTTTAAAGGAATGATTACTAGTGTATTGAGTTTAAGTAATCTTACTCTTCTCATAATGTTCTCCAAGATATCATATTTGTAAAAGTGAAAGGCTAGAATATAAGGTTCATATGTTATACTCTTGAATGAAAGTTTTATTACTAGTTGTATTTCAAAGATATTCCCTGTAAAATTAATACCTCTTGAATAGTTAAATTACTGAATCTTTAAATGAATTTTAAATTCAGCTTCCTTCATTTAGGTACAAGAAAATTGTTATGGGTATGTAAAAGATTAGTTTGATAATTGAATTAATAATTCAAGCCTATTCTATAATTCTATTACATAAATTGCAAATTTCATTCCCAGCAAATGAATGTGTAAATTTCAATTCTATGCGAAATTATCTATGGATATTATAGTTTTAAAATGTTCATTAGCTATATAGAAGTTCTCTTTTTTATACATCCTACCATTTAGTTTAGAATTATAATCTGAACATTAGAAAAAAAAAATTAGGTGAAACAAGCTACATTACAACCCTAAAGACGTGTGAAAGCCACTCAAACATATATATATATACATAATGTAAAATGTAGAGAGAGGGACATATTGGAAGAAGAATTGTAATTAGAAGAAGAATATTTGTAAGGAGGGATAAGGAGTAATAATATAAATTTGTAATATAAATTCAATTATTTTATTATTATTCAATTATTTTATTTTAATAATAAAATAAAATGTCCTTTGTTTATTATTAAAGGCATGGAGAATTAAAATGTAGATGAATCATCATTTTTAATTATTATTTTTTAATATTGTATACAATTTAAATATCAAATAAGTGGACATGGTCATTTAGCATCTTAAACTTGACCATCATAGATATTGTGAAATATTTAATTGTTTCCAAATTTGTGTCCAGTTTGTCTCCAAGGAGTTAAAGTTCAATTTGGACTAATTTAAGATTGCATAAATATTTGATCTATTGCATCTTGATTATTTAATTGATTGGTAGTTTAAGTGCATAAAACATTAAAAATTTGTACATAATCTTGTATAGAAAATATTAAAACATTATTGGTAGTATAAGTATGTAAAACATTAAATTTCATAATTACATAACATTGTAACATTCATCATAGAAACATAATAACATTTATTAATCTAAAATCATTGAATTTCAATCAATGAACAATATCATTCATCGAATCATCATAGAACATAGCATCAAATGAATCAACTGAGAGTTCAAATTTCAATTACTTACATTCATAGATATAATTCATTGAATAATGAAAAATATCATATCATATATCAAAATATGCAAAGGCTATAAGTTTCAACAAAATGAAAAGTTAAAGACTTAAAGTATCATATTATATATAAAGATTCAACTATTATTTCATCAATATATCATATAATGTCAGAAGACTCAAAGTCTAAAACTTCATAGTCAAAATGAAAAAAAGATACTATGATAGCTTCCTTAAATCCTAATCTGTATCAGTGTCACTATCATTGTTAGCTTGAGCCTCAAAGGCTACATCATCTAATAGAACACTAAGCAATCCTGGTAGTGGGTCATCCTCAGCAACTTGGGTGGCATCTACGAGATCAATATCCCACCATAAAGATAGAGTATAATGATACTCTGGAGTCTTACAATCTGTAAGTTGTAGAGCACTATGCACAACCACTAACTTCTCCGCTCCTCTAGAGGTAAGCCTATTCCTCTTTATAGAGTGGATAAAGCTATATGTAGACTGCTTCTTCTCTATAGCAAGGAATGAGAAACTTCTAAGAGGAGATGAACTGCAAGTTTCCTCAATTGTGGTGCATCTACTGCATTCCATTGCCACCATCCAACGAGGCTTTTTTGTGCCATTGCCACTCTATCCATATTTTCTTGTGGTGTGCTACTATTTGGACCATCACATTTTGTGAAGGAAACCCATTGCTCATGAAGTATACCAAAATCCTCAATTGAATACATCTTTTGAAGGGCCTTCATAATCCCACGTCTCTCCTCATCATCCTCACTAGAAGCTCACCTTCCAGGCCTAGTCTCATACCATTTAGGATTTAGTGCAAAGGCTTCCATATGAAGAGTATTCATAGCATTCCACCTCCACATGAAAATTTCATTTATGTACTCCTCATATATATATATATATATATATATATATATATATATATATATATATATATATATATATATATATATATATATATATATAATTGTTTATCCTAAACCAAAATTATCTACTTCATCTTCTAAAGCATGTTGTCCATAGTCTTATATCTCTCTCCAAGGTTAAGAGAGTGTGTATCAACATATCTAATGACATCTACAATAGGAGAGAGGTTGGAGCAAAAATATTTGCAATAAGCTTAAGAACAAAATGTCAAAATTTGATGCTTTTTAATTAAATGACTGAAAATGAGATTTTTTAAATTAAAATAAAAAATTTAAAACCTGAAAATTGAAAGAAATTTTTGATTTGTAATTAAATATGATAATGAACAATGTCTTACCTCACATTGGACCACTCATTGTTAGAAAGTAAAGTCCACCAAGATAATTGAGAGGGGGGGGGGGGGGGGTGAATCAGTTATCAGATAATTATAACCTTTATCAACTTCAACAAAATTTAACCATGTAAGCAATATAATTACCAACCATAGAAAGATATTCATACACAATGACACAATAACACAAGATATGTGGACTAGGGAACTTCTTGATCAAAGAGTAAACCTCGGTGGGAATGATGCCCACAAAAGATGCACTAATATGAGTATTCCTTGTGAAAGGATGGACTCTATTAGGAGTCTTATGAAATACATTCAATAAATATGAATCCCTGTTAGGAGATTTTGAATCCCGGTTAAAAGATTCTAACCCTGTTAGGAGTTATGGAAGACAGAAGGACCCACTACCCAAATAGCTTCAATGGAAAGATCACTGAACACACTATCCAAATGACCTCAAGATTATTCAATAGAATAATATCAAATATGTTACCTCCTCACTGTTCCAAAAAGCACTCACTGCTACACCAGAGCTCAATTCCAGATCTCTGTAGTTTGCATGTCTTCCTTCACAATTTTTCTTTCACAACTTCATTACCTCTTTTCTTCACTTCATGCTTACATTCACATTCAACCATGCTACTTCTTCATTCCACTTTTTCATTAGGCTTACAATAAAATAAGGAAAAAAATTCCTTCCTTTATACCACACTCAAATAATTACAAATGAGTTGGCACAAAATTACAAAATAAAAGTTTCCACTTGCTACATCAAAATTACACAAAATTGTCAGCTTCAAAATACAATAACTCTTCACTCATGCAACCTTGAAGTTTATGCTATCATCCACATCACTATCAATGTGTCTCAAACTTCCCTTTAATTGTGCAAAGCCAGATTCGATCCTGATTAGAAGATATAATCCAAATTCCACAAACTGCTACTCAGGAACACTACCTGAATACTGCTTCCACCAAAATGCTCATAACTTCAATGAATAAATGAATTATTGTATGTTCTCTTAACCATAGACATATAACATATCAAATATTATAACCTCAACATCCCATATCTCTAGCTACAATATAACATGTGCGCTAATCTAAACATTGTCTGCTTCTCTACAAGTCTCCAAAAGATCACTGTGTTGACATCAATGACAATCATAGTCATGAATGCAACAACAACTACTACAAAATGAATGCCAATCATTCATTCCTAGCAATCTCCCCCTTTGGCATTGATGGCAACATAGATGAAAACCATCCAATGTTCCAAAAATCCAATACTACAACACTGCAGCTCTGACAAACATTTCAAATCTTCTTCATCAATAAATCATGCTTCATTTTTCTATTCAGTTCTCTCCAATAGATGGTACATAGGTATTTTCATGTACACTTGTCCCCCACTGACATCAATGATAGAAATTTCATCACTATGTCAAAAACAACTCCAATGTCAAAAGACACTATTCAGAAAATACATTCACAAGAGTCCTCATGACTCAGCTCAAATACACATACTCCCCCATAGAGGAAGTACCAACATCCAACCTAGAAGAAAGATAGGGCTCATATACCACTGGACACATGCAACCAACTACATCATTACTCAAAAGTAGGTTAGGGCATAACCCCAAGCATACCTCTTAGATACTCAAATGTATCCTTAGGTAAAGGCTTTGTAAATATGTCTGCTATATGTTCCTTTGTGCTTATGTACTCCAGTCTCACTTCTTCCTCAGCAACTTTCTCTCTTACAACATGATACTTGATCTCTATATGCTTTGTCTTAGAATGTAATATAGGATTCTTAGACATACTAATTGTACTAGTTTTGTCACAATGTATGACAACAGGCTCAAAAAACTTAATTCCATTGTCCTTTAGCATTTTCTTCATCCAAATTAACTGGTTACAATTGTTTTCTTCTACTACATATTCTGCTTCTCCTATGCTCTATGAGATACAATTTTGGTTCTTGCTCAACCAAGAAAACAATCTTCCTCCAAGAAAAAAGGCTCCACCACTAGTGCTTTTCTTATCATCAACACTGCCTCCCCAATCAGCATCTGTATATGCACATAGGGTAAAATCATCAGATTTTTCATACCACAATCCATAGTACATTGTGCCTCTTAAATATCTTAGTATCCTTTTTACTACTACATAATGTGATTCTCTAGGTTCAGCTTGAAATCTTGCTACAATCCAACTAAATGTGCTATATCCAGTCTTGTATGTGTCAAGTACTGCAATCCTCCAATCATGGATCTGTATTTCTTCTGCTCAACTATCGGTGTTTCATCTATACTAGATAGTTTATGTCTTGTAACCATAGTTGTTCCAATGAGTTTAAAGCTCTCCATTCCAAATATTTTTAATAAATCATTCAGGTACTTTGTCTAACTTACAAATGTACCATCACTGTTTAGTGTTATCTGTAATCCCAAAAAGTATTTCATCTCACCAATCATACTCATTTCAAATTTTGTCTTCATTTCATTAGCAAATTTGTCACTAGCTTCATCTTCTCCTCCAAAAATAATGTCATAAAAAAAAATAACTATAATCAACAAACCATTTTCAATTTCTTTTGTGTATAGATTAATATCAGTTGTTCCTTTAGTAAATCCTAATTTTAACAAATACTTATCCAATCTTGCATACCAAGTTCTAGGTGCTTGTTTTAGTCCATATAATGATTTCTTCAGCTTACATGCCATGTCTCCTTCTTGAGTCAAAGGAAAACCTTCAAGATACTTAATGTAGACTTCTTCTTCCAATTAACCATTCAGAAATGTGGACTTCACATCCATCTGATACACTTTCAATTTCTTAAAAGTTGCATAGGCCAAAAACATTCTTACTACTTCAATTCTTGCTACTGGTGCAAAATTTTCTTCATAGTCAATTCCTTCTTGCTGTGAGTATCCCTTACATACTAATCTTGCTTTGTTTCTTAATACTTCTCCTTGTTCATTCATCTTGTTTCTAAATACCCATTTAGTTCCAATCACATTCTTGTCTTTAGGTCTAGGAACCAATTCCCATGTCTTGTTCTTTTCAATCTGATCTAGTTCTTCTTTCATAGCATTGATCCAATGTTTATCTTCACAAGCTTCACTACTAGATTTAGGTTCAATTTGAGAAATTAAACATAAATGTACCTTATTATGAGTCAGAACTCCTCTATCCAAACTTCCAATAACTTGATCAACAGGATGATGTCTTGATAAATACCTATTCAATGTCATAGTCTTAGATCTTGCTTCAACTGTAGATTCTTCTCTAGATTCCTCTCTAGTTTCTTCAGCATGACTCTCATTCAACAATTCACTGTCAGTCTCATAAAATAATTTAGTAGTTTCAGTGTTAGGCTTAGGATGAACTTCTTCATTAGATTCATAATCAAGCATTCTTTCCTAAATTTTGAACTTTTCATCAACTTTAACATTTGCACTCTCAATAATAGTCTTAGTTCTCTTATTGTAACATCTATATGCTTTTCTCTTTAAAGAATATCCAAGAAAAATACCTTTATCACTTCTAGGATCAAACTTTCTAATATCATCATCTCTCTTTATATAACATTTGCTTCCAAAAATTTTAAAATACTTAACTAAGGGCACATGTCCAAACCATAATTCATAAAGTTTTTTGTATGTGTCTGCTCTGATTTGTACTATGTTCATTGTATATACTATTGTATTCACTTCTTCTCTCTAGAATATCTTCACCAAGTCATTCTCAAACAACATAGCTCTTGCTGCTTCAATCACTGATCTATTTCTTCTTTCTACAATACCATTTTGTTCAAGTGTTTTAGGGGCTGAAAATTGTCTCTTAATACCATTCACTTCATAAAAGGTGTTAAACTCTTTAGAAGTAAATTCTCCACCTGTATTAGATCTCAAACATTTAATCTTCATTCTAGATTCATTCTCAACTTTATTCTTAATGTTCTTAAACATATCAAATGCTTCATATTTTTCTTTAAGAAATGTAATCCACATCATTCTTGTAAAATCATCAATAAGAATCATAAAATACCTTTCTCCATAGAATCCTCTATTCCTGGTAGGACCACTTAAATCTATATGAACAATCTCCAACTTCTCTACCGATGTGAACTTCTTACTAGAAAATGAACTTCTTTTCTGCTTAGCCATCACACATTCTTTGTAAATAATGTTAGTAGGCTTCATAATTTTAGGAAAATCCCTTACTACAAGTGTAGTACTCACTTTCACAATCTTATCAGAGTTTATATGATAAAACCTTCTATGCCATAACCAACTATCATCAATCTTAGTAATCAAACATGTCATCTCAGTAGGATTCAATTGAAATACATTACCTCTAGTTCTAGATCTAGTTCCAATCATATTTCCATCTTTATCCTTTATCACACAAGTTTTCTCAGTAAACTAAACTTGATATCCCTTATCAACTAACTATCCAACACTCAAAAGGTTATGTTTCAATCCATCCACAAAGTAAACATCATCAGTATTAGTCTTTCCAATCAAGAGTAATAGATCCTATACCTTTAATCAAACAAGGTGCATTGTTTCCAACTCTCACAACTCCTCCATCATAATTGTTAAAATTGATGAACTTTTTCATGTCTTGAGTCATATGATTTGAACAACCACTATCTATAATCTAATCAGCTTTCTTTTAAACTTGGGAAACTGTTACAAGTAGTAGTTGTCATTGTACCAAAAGATCAACTTGTTAATGCCTGATACAACCACTAGAATTATAGAACATAGGAGGCTATTAAATGATGTCACAAATCCTAAAGTGAGACATTTGAAGTTAGTCCAACAATCCCCTCCTCAACATCACCCAAGGGGATTTGAACTTGTGACCAAGCTCTAATACCACTTGTTACAAGTAGTAGTTGTCATTGAACCAAAAGATCAACTCATTAATGCCCGATACAACCACTAGACTTATAGAACATAGGAGACTATTAAAACATGTCACAAATCCTAAAGGGAGACATTGGAAATTAGTCCAATAGAAACTAAGGCTTTTTCTTCCTTAACATAAATTTCAAGATTTTCTTCTTTAATTGCTACAAATCCTATTTCATCATTATTCTCAATATCACTTTCACTCAAAGTTATTTCTATAATAGCTTCAATATCTTCATCATTATCATAATAACATTCTTTAGATCTTCTAGGCTTGAAATTTTTACTTTACTTTTTAACTATCTTAGGGCATTTAGATGCAAAATGACCATATTCTTGAAAAGTCCAACATTTAAAAAATTTCTTACTATCTAGTTCTCTTTTCAAAAGCAAGGCAATACCTTCTTCAATCTTCTTGTCTTCTTCATTTCTAGATCTGTTGCTGGCATAATCTTCACTCACACTGGTATTTCTTGACAAAGTAGGACAGATATGAAGAGCACTGAATGTTGTCTCCATTCTAGGTAAGTCTCCCGATAACCTCAAGTTCATTTCTGGTGCTTCCAATCTTCGAAGAAGAGTCTCTCTTGTAAAGTTCATAGTAAAAGGTATAAATTTTTCAATCATCTGTGTTGTCTACTTAAATACAGGAGTCAATGTCCTCATAATTTTCCATATGACTTCATTCTCTATCTTTTCTCCTCCACAAGATTTTATCTGTGCAACAATTTCTAACATTCTACTAATATAGCTTCTAACAGATTCATCTTCCATCATTCTTATATCTTCAAATGCACATATCCAATTATGTAATCTAGCTTTCTTTGCATGTTCATCACCTTTGAAAGTAGAGTGTAAAGCTTTCCAAATTTCATGAGATTTTGTTAAACATTTTACCTAACTATACTCATTCTCTAGAAGTTCTCTCAAAAGTTCTTCTCTTGCAAGTATATTACACATGAATAGATCTCTCTCATCATTAAAACATGTCTCAAGATTATCTTCTTCAATGATAGTCTTATCATTCTTTGTAATCAACTAATAACCTAGTCCTACACACAATAGATATGTCTTCATCTTCTCTTTCTAGCTATCAAAATTTACTCCATCAAACTTAGGGTTTTCTTTCCTGAAATTCACCATGGATCTCCTTAAGCTATTAAACTTTTCTTTCAAGGACCTACTGCTCTGATACCAATTGTTAGAAAGTAAAGTCCACCAAGATTCCTGAGAGGGGGGGGGGGTGAATTAGTTATCAGATAATTATAACCTTTATCAACTTCAATAGCATTTAAACATGTAAGCAATATAATTACCAACCATAGAAAGATATTCATACAAAATGACACAATAACACAAGATATGTTGACTAGGGAACCTCTTGATCAAAGAGTAAACCCCGATGGGAATGATGCCCACAAAAGATGCACTAATATGAATATTACTTATGAAAGGATGGACTCTATTAGGATTCTTATGAAATACATTCAGTACATATGAATCCTTGTTAGGAAATTTTGAATCCCTGTTAAAAGATTATAACCCTGTTAGGAGTTATGGAAGACAGAAGGACCCACTGCCCAAATAGCTTCAATGGAAAGATCACTGAACACACTATCCAAATGACCTCAAGATTATTCTATATAATAATATCAAATATGTTATCTCCTCATTATGCCAAACCGCACTCACTACTACACCAGATCTCAATTCTAGATCTTTGTACTTTGCGTGTCTTCCTTCACAATTTCTCTTTCACAACATCATTAGCTCTTTTCTTCACTTCATGCTTACATTCACATTCAACCATGCTACTTCTTCATTCAAATTTTTCATTAGGCTTAAATTACAACAAATAAAAACATTCCTCACTTTATATCACACTCAAATAATTACAAATGAGTCAGCACACAATTACAAAATAAAAGTTTCCACACGCTACATCAAAATTAAACAAAACTATTAGCTTCCAAATACAATAACTCTTCACTCATGTGACCTCAAAGTTTTCCCTATCATCCACATCACTATCAATGTGTCTCAAACTTCCCTTTAACTGTACAAAACTAGATTCCATCCTGATTAGAAGATATAATCTAATTTCCACAAACCGCTACTCAGGAACACTGCCTGAATATTGCTTCCACCAAAATGCTCATAACTTCCATGAATAAATTAATTACTATTTTCACTCTTAACCATAGACATATAACATATCAAAGAGTATAACCTCAACATTACATATCTCCAACTACAATATAACACATGCGCTAATCCAAACACTGTCTGCTTCTCTGCAAGTCTCCAGAAGATCACTATGTTGACATCGATGACAATCATAGTCATGAATGCAACAACAAATTCTACAGAATGACTACCAAGAATTCATTCCTAAAACTCATTATCATCAAGGATCCTCTATTTGATGGATTTTCCTTCAAGCGTGTTTGCAATATGCCATCTATTCTACTTTGAGTTCACTACCATCATCTGTGGAGCATCATGCACATCAACCATCCTCTCTAACAAAATGTAGTAACTGGCATATCTTGTCTGTATAGGTTTGAGAAATTCCTTCTTTGAAAATTTCTTGAAGGGAGAAAGTGTGGTGTGGTGGTTGCAAATGAATATTTGAATATCTCTACCTTGTGTCACCACTTCCTTGACACAAAACAATTTCCCCATATCTTTCAATGTATTATTCTTTGCATGAACACAACATGGAGTCCAAAAGATGTGCTTGTAAGTACTCTACACCATCATACCAACCAATTTGCACACACATGCTGAATTAATGATCACCTGAACCACATTTGAGGGCCCAATCTCCTCTATGACTCCTCTTAGAATGCTAAACTGAAAAATCTACAGCCTTGCATTTTCTTGAAGAATCAACATCTCTAAGAAAATAAGAGCTAGTTGTGCATTTGACCATGATGTTGATGAGTGGTTGATGACTAATATTGGTCCACCCATCCCTCATAATGGAACAACCACTCTTCATCCAAGTATACCTCATATCCTCCATCACCAAGCTCACCTTCAAATATGCTTTGTCAAGGGGGTAGTGTGTAGTTTATGATCTCTAGGGGGTACAAAAGAGGGACTAATATTCCACACATCTTTGATCATTTTCTTGATGAAAGAAGAACATGCCACATGAAATGGTATGGCATGGGAAAGAAACAAATGAACAACAAAACTCTCTATCAATTCCCATGCCTATGCATTGAAAAAAACTGTAACTGACCCTAGCTATGCACTATTACTATCCTTCCTCTTACCTTTTTTATTTTCCTAGCTCCCATGCTATGAATGGAAATATTGTTAGGAATAGTCCCAAGAGATAACTAAGAAGGGGGGAGGGGGGTGAATTAGTTATCTACAAGATTCAATTATTTATTTAATTAAGTATACTTAAACATAAAGCATAAATACAATGAAAGAACACATGAACACAACACCAATATTTTGGTTATGGGGAAACCCAAATAGGTAAGACCCCTGGTGGGACTTGATACCTACAAATGTTCTATACTAGTGTATAATGATCCTTGTTAGAAGATCCTTTACCCTATTAGGAGTAGCTTTACAATATATTAATTATAATAGACCTGGTCAAGGGTCAGAACTTGTTAGGAGCCTTTTACAATTATCCCTATTATAGGAGAGGATGCACTATTCAAGAGCTCACTGCTCAAAGGGGCAAAGGCTACAACCTTTTGAATAACAGATACACACTATATCTAGATCTTGGTGAACTACGCTTTGACCTACTATCTAGATCAGGTCCAATGTATAGCACAAATACTTTACTTAGTCACATGGACCTTCCTCTGATGGTTCAACACTTCACACACTCTACTCTGCTCTGCTTAATCAACCATGAACCACACTCCAGCAATCACAAATGACTACCTATAAATATATTTCCTATAAATGATATAATCAAGTCATCCTATTAGAACCACCTTGAAATCATATTAGACAAACCATAAAAAACTTATATAAACATTTTTTTAGCTCCACTATGCATGCAACACATTCTGGGACCTATCCAAATGAGATAATTGTAAACGCACATTACACAGTGTTGGCTCTACCAAAACAATTGGATCTTTCTCCTCAAGATAAATTAAATCATGTACTTTTAATAAAACATCAATACCTCTTCTCTAAGCTTAAATCCAAGGGTGAATACCCTAAAGATAGGTGCAACTCAAGAACCAATAAAATCTTTGTCAGTTATTCTGAATAAACACAAGAAACTGCTACTGGTAGATAGCGACTACATAACTTCACTTCTATTGAATATCTGATTATGCATCCATAACTAAAACATCACTAACATGACTTCAACATATATCCAAGCACACAAGGCTTCATGATAAAGGTATGAACAACCATACACATAACATTGTATGTTACTCTGACAGGAACACTGCTGACACAAGCTTGTTAGAAAGTAAAGTCCACCAAGATAATTGAGAGGGGGGGGGGGGTGACTTAGTTATCAGATAATTATAAATTTTGTCAAATTCAAAAAAATTTAACCATGTAAGCAATATAATTACCAACCATGCAAATATATTCATACATAATGACACAATAACACAAGATATGTTGACTAGGGAACCTCTTGATCAAAGAGTAAACCCCGGTGGGAATGATGCCCACAAAAGATGCACTAATATGAATATTTCTTGTCAAGGGATGGACTATATTAGGAGTCTTATGGAATACATTGAGTACATATGAATCCCTATTAGGAGATTTTGAATCCTTGTTAAAAGATTCTAACCCTGTTAGGAGTTATGGAAGATAGAAGGACCCACTGCCCAAACAACTTCAATGGAAAAATCACTGAACATGCTGACCTTAATATTATTCAATATAATAATATCAAATATTTTACCTCCTCACTATGCCAAACTACACTCACTACTACACCAAATCTAAATTTTAGATCTCTGTACTTTGCATGTCTTCCTTTACAATTTTTCTTTCACAACTTCATTGGCTCTTTTCTTCACTTCATACAAAAATTTGCATTTAACCATAATCAACCATGCTCATACTCCTATTACAACAAGGAAAAACATTCCTTCCTTTATACCACACTCAAATAATTACAAATGAGTTGGCACACAATTACACAATAAAAGTTTCCACATGCTACATCAGAATTACACAAAATTGTCAGCTTCCAAATATAATAAATCTTCACCCGTGTGACCTCAAAGTATATGTTGTCATCCACATCACTATCAATGTGTCTCTAACTTCCCTTTAACTACACAAAACTAGATTCCATCCTAATTAGGAGATATCATCTGATTTCCACAAATTCCTACTTAGGAACACTGCCTGAATACTACTTCCACCAAAATACTCATAAATTCCATGAATAAATGAATTAATATCTACGTTCTTAACCATAAAGATAGTACATATCAAAGAGTATATCCTCAAAATCTCATAGCTCCAACTATAATATACCATGTGCGCTAATTAAAACACTATCTGCTTCTCTGCAAGTCTCCAGAAGATCAATGTTGACATCAATGCCAATCATAGTCATGAATGCAACAAAAAATACTACAGAATGACTACCAAAAATTTAGCATTCATTTCTAACAATATCCCCCAATAACATTGATGGCAACATAGATGAAAAACATCCAATGTTCTAGAAATCCAATGCTGCAACACTACTGCTCTGACAAACATTTTTGAATCATCTTCATTAATTAAATTTTTCTTCATTTTCCTATTTTGTTCTCTCCAATAGGTGGTACAAATGGTTTTTCATTAATACTTTTCCCCCATCTACATCAATGATAGAAATTTCATCACTATGTCAACAACAACTCCAATGTCAAAAGACACTATTCAGAAAATACAATCAAAAGAGTCCTCATGACTTAGCTTAGATACACATACTACCCCATAGAGGAAGTACCAACATCCAATCTAGAAGAAAGGTAGAGCTCATATACCACTAGATGGATGCAACCAACTGCATCACTACTCAAAAGTAGGTTGGGGTATAACCCCAAGAATATCTCTCAGATACTCAAACATATCCTTAGGCAAAGGCTTTGTAAATATGTTTGTTATCTATTCCTTTGTACTTATGTACTCTAGTATGACTTCTTTATCAACAACTTTCTCTCTTACAACATGATACTTGATCTCTATATGCTTTGTCTTAGAATGTAATACAGGATTCTTAGACATACTAATTGCGCTGGTGTTGTCACAATGTATGACAATAGGCTCAACAAGCTTAATTCCAATATCTTTTAGCATTTGCTTCATCCAAATTATCTGGTTACAATTGTTTTCTACTGCTACATACTATGCTTCTATTGTGCTCTATGAGATACAATTCTACTTCTTGCTCAGCCAAGAAAACAATCTTCCTCCAAGAAAAAAGGCTCCACCACTGGTGCTTTTATTATCATCAACACTTACCCCCCAATCAGCATCTGTATATGCACATAGGGTAAAATAATCATATTTTTCATACCACAATCCAAATTCCATTGTGCCTCTTAAATATCTCAGTATCCTCTTTACTATTGCATAATGTGATTCTCTAGGTTCAGCTTGAAATATTGCTAGAATTCCAACTGAATGTGGTATATCTGTTCTTGTGTGTGTCAAGTACTACAATCCTCCAATCATGGATTTGTATTTCTTCTGCTCAACTACTGGTGTTTCATCTATGCTAGATCATTTATGTCTTGCAACCATAGGTGTTCCAACTAGTTTATAGTTCTCCATTCCAAATCTTTTCAGCAAATCATTTAAGTACTTTGTCTGACTTACAAAGATACCATCATTGTTCTATGTTATGTGTACTCCCAAAATGTATTTCATCTCACCAATCATACTCATTTCAAATTTTATCTTCATTTCATCTAAAATTTGTCACCAGCTTCATCTTCTCCTCCAAAAATAATGTCATCAACAAAAATAACTATAATCAACAAACCATTTTCAATTTCTTTTGTGTATAGATTGCTATTAGTTGTTCCTTTAGTAAATCCTAATTTTAACAAATACTTATCCAGTCTTGCATACCAAGTTCTAGGTGATTTCTTTAGACCATCTAATGCTTTCTTTAGCTTACATACCATGTCTCCTTCTTGAGTCAAAGGAAAACCTTCAGGCTACTCAATGTAGACTTCTTCCAATTCACCATTCAGAAATGCGGACTTCACACCATATGACATACTTTGAATTTCTTAATACCTGCATAGGCCAAAAACATTCTTACTACTTCAATTCTTGCTACTAGTGCAAAAGTTTCTTCATAGTCAATTCCTTCTTGCTATGAGTATCCCTTACATATTAATCTTTCTTTTCTTCTTACTACTTCTCCTTGTTCATTCATCTTGTTTTTGAATACCCATTTAGTTCCAATCACATTCTTGTCTTTAGGTCTAGGGACCAATTCCCATGTCTTTTTCTTTTCAATCTGATCTAGTTCTTCTCTCATAGCATTAATCCAATTTTCATCTTCATAAGCTTCACTAGTAGATTTAGGTTCAATTTGAGAAATCAAACATAAATGTACCTTATTTCAAGTCGGAACTCCTCTGTCCAAACTTCCAATAACTTGTTCAACAAGATGATGTCTTGATAGATATCTATTCATTGTCATAGTCTCAGATCTTTCTTCAACTATAGATTCTTCTCTAGATTCCTCTCTAGTTTCTTCAGCATGACTCTCATTCAATAATTCACTATCAGTTTGATAGAATAACTCAGTAGTTTCAGTGTTAGGCTTAGGATGAGCTTCTTCATAAGATTCATAATCAAGCATTCTTTCCTAAATTTTGAACTTTTCATCAACTTTAACATTTTCACTCTCAACAATAGTTTTTGTTCTCTTATTGTAACATCTATATGCTTTTCTCTTCAAAGAATATCTAAGAAATTTTTTTTCATCACTTCTAGGATCAAACTTTCCAATATCATCATCTCTCTTTATATAACATTTTCTTCCAAATATTCTAAAATACTTAACTGAGGGTGCATGTCCAAACCATAATTCATAGGGTGTCTTGTCTGTGTTTGCTCTTATTATTTACTCTATTCATTTTATATACTATTGTATTCACCACTTCTCTCTAGAATATCTTTGCCAAATCATTCTCAAATAACATGGCTCTTGCTGCTTCAGTCACTGATCTGTTTCTTCTTTCTACAATACCATTTTGTTTAGGTGTTCTAGGGGCTAAAAAATTTCTCTTAATACCATTCACTTCACAAAAGATGTTAAACTCTCTAGAAGTAAATTCACCACCTCTATCAGATCTCAAACATTTAATCTTCATTCCAGTTTCATCCTCAACTTTGTTCTCAATGATCTTAAACTTATCAAATGCTTCAAGCTTTTCTTTATGAAATGCAATCCACATCATTCTTGTAAAATCATCAACAAGAATCATAAATACCTTTCTCCATAGAATCCTCTAGTCCTGGTAGGACCACTCAAGTCTATATGAACAATCTCTAGCTTCTCTACCGATGTGAACTTCTTACTAGGAAATAAACTTCTCTTTTGCTTAGCCATCACACATTCTTTGCAAATTATGTTAGTAGGCTTCATAATTTTAGGAAAATCCCTTACTACAAGTGTAGTACTCACTTTCACAATGTCATCAAAGTTTATATGACAAAACCTTCTATACCATAACCAACTTTCATCAATTTGAGTAATCAAACATGTCATCTCAATTGGATTCAACTGAAATACATTACCTCTAGTTCTAGATCCAGTTCCAATCAGATTTCCATCTTTATCCTTTATCACACATGTTTTCTCAGTAAACCAAACTTGATATCCCTTATCAACTAACTGTCCAGCACTCAAAAGATTATGTTTCAATCCATCCACAAAGTAAACATCATCAGTATTAGTCTTTCGATCAAGAGTAATAGATATTATACCTTTAATCAAACAAGGTGCATTGCTTCCAACTCTCACAATTTCTCCATCATAATTGTTAAACTTTATGAAATTTTTCATGTCTCCAGTCATATGATGTGAACAACCACTATCTATAATCCAATCAACTTTCTTTTCAACTTGGGAAACTAAGGTGTTTTCTTCCTTAACATTAGTTTCAAGATTCTCTTCTTTAATTGCTACAAATCCTATGTCATCATTATTTTCAGTATCACTTTCACTCAAAGTTCTTTCTATACTAGCTTCAAGATCTTCATCATTAGCATAATAACATTCCTTGGATCTTCTAGGCTTGAAATTATTTCTGTACTTTTTAACTCTCTTAGGAAATTTAGATGCAAAATGACCATATTCTTGACAAGTCCAACATTTAAAATTTTTCTTATTTTCTGGTTCTCTTTTCACAAGCAAGGTAATACCTTCTTCAATCTTCTTGTCTTCTTTATTTCTAGATCTACTACTACCAGCATAATCTCCACTCACAATGATGGTTCTTGACAAAGTAGGGCGAACACTAAGAGCACTGAATGCTGTCTCCATTCTAGGTAAGTCTCCTAATAACCTCAGGTTCATTTATGTTGCTTCCAATCTTCCAAGAAGAGTCTCTCTTGTAAAGTTCATAGTACAAGGTGTAACTTATTCAATCATCTGTGTTGTCTACTTAAATATAAGAGTCAATGTCCTCAGAATTTTCCATATCACTTCATTCTCTACCTTTGTTCCTCTACAATATTTTATCCCTGCAACAATTTCTGACATTTTACCAATATAGCTTCTAACAAATTCATCCTCCATAATTATTATATCTTCAAATGCACATATCCAATTATGTAATCTAGCTTTCTTTGTAATCAACCAATAACCTAGTCCTAAACACAGTAGATATGTCTTCATCTTTTATTTCTAGCTTTCAAAATTTACTCCATCAAACTTAGGGCTTTCTTTCCTGAAATTTGCCATGGATCTCCTTAAGTTGTTAAACTTTTCTTTCAAGGACTTGCTACTCTGATACCAATTGTTAGAAAGTAAAGTCCACCAAGATAACTGAGGGGGGGGGGTGAATCAGTTATCAGATAATTATAACTTTTATCAACTTCAACAACATTTAACCATGTAAGCAATATAATTACCAACCATAGAAAGATATTCATACAAAATGACACAATAACACAATATATGTTGACTAGGGAGCCTCTTGATCAAAGAGTAAACCCCGGTGGGAATGATGCCCACAAAAGATGCACTAATATGAATATTCCTTGTGAAAGGATGGAATTTGTTAGGAGTCTTATGAAATACATTTAGTACATATGAATCCCTATTAGGAGAGTTTGAATCTTTGTTAAAAGATTCTAACCCTACTAGGAGTTATGGAAGACAGAAGGACCCACTGCCCAAACAACTTCAATGGCAAGATCACTGAACACACTGTCCAATTGACGTTAATATTATTCAACAGAATAATATCAATTATGTTACCTCCTCACTATTCCAAACCACACTCACTACTACACCAGATCTCAATCTTAGATCTCTGTACTTTGCATGTCTTCCCTTACAATTTCTCTTTCACAACTTCATTGGCTCTTTCCTTCACTTCATGCATACATTCAAATTCAACCATAAGGAACCATGCTCATACACCTATTAAAAAAAGTAAAAACATTCCTTCCTTTATACCACACTCAAATAATTACAAATGAGTCAGCACACAATTACAAAATAAAAGTTTCCATATGCTACATCAAAATTACACAAAATTGTTAGCTTTGAAATATAATAAATCTTCACTTGTGTGACCTTGAAGTCTTCACTATCATCCACATCACTATCAATGTGTCTCTAACTTCCCTTTAACTATGCATAGCCAGATTCCATCTTGATTAGGAGATATCATCCAATTTCCACAAACTGCTACTTAGGAACACTGCCTAAATACTGCTTCCACCAAAATGCTCATAACTTTCATGAATAAATGAACTACTATATGTGCTCTTAACCATAAATATATTACATATCAAATAGTATATCCTCAACATCGCATAGCTCCAACTATAATACACCACGTGCGCTAATCAAAACACTATCTACTTCTCTGCAAGTCTCTAGAAGATCACTATGTTGACATCAATGACAATCATAGTCATGAATGCAACAAAAATTGCTACAATATGACTATCAAACATTTAGCATTCATTCCTAACAATGTTGCTATATAGCTATCTGTACTAATAGTTAACCTTTGCACCTATGATATCATGCTAATATCATGTCCATGCTATATATACTGAAAAATTACTGCATAATACTTCCACACATGCTACAATCTATATGTTGTCGTCAATGACAAACATATAGTTAGTATTGGCCTACTGGAAAATCTCCAACAATCTCACCCTTTGGCATTGATGGCAAGATGTGGAATGAAAACCCACCACCAACCCAAATGAATATTTAGTTTATAGAATTCTCCATTTCCTCTTCAAAACTCCTCCAAAAATGAATCCTCCATCTACTACAATATTTTTAACATTCTCCATTTCCTCAACTGAACTATTGTCACAACTGAATACTACTCCCCCTAAGTATATTACTCGTTCCATTTTTTAGGACTTTGTATATTACTCCCCCTTTGACATCAATGGAAAAGGGCACCATTCATTTTTAAGCACTGGTACTACTCCTGAGGTAGAGTAGTCAACCTTCCATCAATCCCAAAGAACTGATGCCTTTCCTTCTTTCTTCTAAGAAGAATCAAGGAAGGGAATTACTCCCAACTTCTCCTTGAGATACTCAAAAGTATCCTTAGGTAAGGGCTTTTTGAATATGTTTGAAAATTGATCTTTGGTATTCACATAGTCCAATTTGAATTCTTTCTCTACCACTTTCTCTCTTGGGAAGTGATACTTGATCTCAATGTGCTTTGTCTTTGCATGCATCACAGGATTCTTTGACATATTGATAGTGCTAGTGTTATCACAGTGAATAAAAATAGGATAATCAATTTGAATTCCAAAATCCTTTATCATTTTTTTGATCCAAACAATTATAGAATAATTCAAGGCTTCTACAACATACTCCACTTCTGCTATTGATTGAGAAATACAATTTTTTTCTTGCTTGTCCAAGTGACAAGTATATCACCAAGAAACACTACTCCACTTGATGTACACTTTCTGTCATCAACACATCCTGCCCAATTTGCATCAGTGTACACATGAAGCTCAATGTTTTCTAAATCAAGATACCATAGACCATAGCCTATAGTGCCTTGTAAGTATCTGAATATCCTCTTTACTGCCATGAGGTGACTTTGTTTAGGTTCTGCTAAAAATCTTCCAACTATGCCAACTACATTGGAAATATCAAGTCTAGTTTGAGTAAGATAGATAAGTTTTCCAATCATAGACTTGTACAATGTTATATCAACTGCTGGTGAGTCATCTTCTTTTGTAATCTTGCATCTAGTAATCAAAGGAGTCCCTACTGGCTTGTAATCATCCATCTTGAATTTCTTTAATATTTCCTTCACATACTTGGATTGATTAATAAATATACATTTCTCTGTCTAGTGCACATTCAATCCCAAAGAGTACTTGATAGGACCAATCATACTCATCTCAAATTTATTCTACATCTCCTTAGCAAATTCAGCACTAAGTTTGTCATTACCTCCAAAGATAATGTCATAAAAAAATATAGCTACAAGTAGTAAACCTAAAAATGTCTCTCTAATTAATAGACTACAATTTGTTGCTCCTTTCTTGAATCCAATCTTTGTCAAGTATCCATCTAGTCTCTCATAGCATGCTCTAGGGGCTTGCTTCAGTCCATAGAGGGTCTTCTTTAGTCTGCATACCATATCAGGTCTGTCTGATAATGTGAATCCTTTTGGCTGCTCAATGTATACTTCTTCTTTCAAATCTCCATTTAAGAATGCTAAGTTGACATCCATTTGATAAAATTTGAAGTTTTTGACTATAGCATAGGCTAGAAACAACTTAATAGCTTCTAATATGCTCACAGGTGCAAATGTATCTGAATAATCAATGCCTTCTCTTTGTGCATATCCTTTACATACTAATCTTTCTTTGTTTCTTACTACTGTACCATCTTCATTCATCTTATTTCTAAATATCCACTTTGTTCCAATCACATTCTTATCACTAGGTCTTGGGACCTTAGGAGTTTCTTCTTCACTTGTCTCAGGGTCATTGAATAACACATCAATGCTGTCAAACATTTCTTCAATAACTGTCTCACTAGAAGAAGGTCTGGGTTCTTCTTCAATCATGGGTGATTAATCATAATATCTTTCTTGAACCATGAATTTTTTATCAATCTTAACATGAGAAATTTTAATGATCTTTTTTAATCTTAAATTAAAACATCTATAAGCTTTACTTTTAGTAGAGTAACTAAGGAAAATACTTTCATCACTTCTTGCATCAAACTTGCCTACTACTTCATCCCTCTTGATGTAGCACTTGCTTCCAAAGATTATAAATTATTTTACTATGGGAACATTACCAAACCATAGCTCATATGGTGTTTTGTCAGTGCCAGGCCTTAATTGAATTCTATTGATGGTGTAGAATGTTGTATTGACCACATCTCTCCAATAGGTGTGTGCAACTTTTCCTTCTATCATGATGGTGTGCGTTGTATCAAGAATGATCCTATTCCTTCTCTCTACCATTCCATTTTGCTAAGGTTTTCTAGGTACACTTAATTGTCTCTTTATGCCATGTTCTTCGTAGTACTCATAAAATTTGTCAGAGGTGAATTCTCCTCCTCTATCTGATCTCAAACACTTTATCTTTAGTCTAGATTCATTCTCAACCTTAGCTTTGAATATTTTGAACTTATCAAATGCTTCTAATTTATCTTTTAATAATGCAACCCACATCATCCTATTATAACCATCAATAAACAAAATGAAATACCCTTCACCATAGTATGATCTTGTTTGAGTTGGACCACATAGGTCTATATGAATCAGATCCAACTTGTTCTCTACTGAATTGTGCTTACTCCTAAATGAATTCCTCACATGCTTTCCCATCACACATTCCCTACATATTGTATCAATTGGCTTTTCTATGCTAGGTAGATCTCTTACTACCTTAACATAGCTTATCTTTACTATGTTATAAAAATTGATATGATATAGTCTTTTAAGCCACAACCAACTGTCATCAACTTTAGCAACAAAATAACTTGCTTCTGAATTGAGTTGAAAAACATTACCTCTTTTCTTTGAGCTTGATGCAACCATAACACCATCCTTTTTGTTAATGATGCATTTGTCATTTTTGAACTCCAACTGATATCCTTTTCCAAGTAACTATCCAACACTGAGAAGGTTATGTTTCAAACCATCAACATAAAGAACATCATCAATACTATTCTTTC
This sequence comes from Chamaecyparis obtusa, assembly GCA_027943335.1. Classification (NCBI taxonomy): domain Eukaryota; kingdom Viridiplantae; phylum Streptophyta; class Pinopsida; order Cupressales; family Cupressaceae; genus Chamaecyparis; species Chamaecyparis obtusa. Next base: position 1,031,396 of record BSBK01002799.1, on the reverse strand, counting down.
CATCCAAGGTGATGGCTCTTCTACCAACTATTGGTTTAGGAGTGTTGTCTCCAAATCTGACCATACCACTATTGTATTTGTCCAGATGAACAGATCTACCTTTATCACTTATTATGTGATGCAAACAACCACTATCTATAATCCAATTCATCCTTATATCTGCTTGGGAAATCAATGCTATCTTTTGTTCCCCTTTCGCATCTTTATGAATTTTCTTATTATTCATTTTGTCTACAATAGAAATGAATCCAATTTCTTCTTCACTTGATTCTTCATCAGAAACTCCATCTCTAGAAAAGTAACATTCCTTAGAGTACTTAGGCTTGTAATCCTTTTTGAACTTTCTAGCTCTAGTAGGACACTTAGATGCAAAGTGACCTATCTTATTACATGAAAAGCAATTAAATGGCAATTGACCTTCATATTTTCCTTTTCCTTTCTTTTCTCTTTTAGAAATCATAGAAATAAAATCATCTAGAGTTTTCTCTTCATCATCACATCAAAATTAGCAGAAGTGTTTGTAGATTTCTTACCATGAACTATTGCTTTGAAGGCAGTCTCACTTTTAGGTTTTGTCTTCAATCTTGAAATCTCAAAAGATGAGATTTTGCTGATCAAGGTCTCTCTCTTGAAATTAGATGTAAGTTGCATGGTCTCATCAAGGATGTTGATCTTACTTTCATATTATAGAGTGAGAGTAGTCATCAACTTATCCATAATATCTTCCTCTGAGATCTCTCCACCATTGTTCCTAATTCCAGCAACTGCTTCATTGATCCTTTGGTTATAAGATTTGATGTTTTCTTCAGGAAACATCTCTAATGCATTGTATCTTTCCTTCCATGTTTTTCTACATGCATCCTTTTCTTGTTTGTCACCTTCAAACATTTCTTTCATGTGCTTCCATATCTTGTGGGCAGTGTCTACTTTCTTTATCTCTCAAAACTCACTATCAGATAGGCCTCTAATAAGGGATTCTTTGGCAATAGAATTCTAATGAAATAATTCCTTTTGTCTTTTAGTTGCATCAAACTTTTTAAGGTCTTCCAAGGTAGGGATCTTGGCTGCTTTGATAGTTACATCAAAAACTTCAAAACCAATACACTACAAATGTGTCACTATCTTCTTCTTCCAATCAAGATAATTCTCTCCATAAAACTTAGGACTCTCTTTCCTGAAGCATGCCATCTGATCAACCTCAAGTTGTTAAAATTTCTCTCCCAAGCACTTGGCTCTGATACAAATTGTTAGGAATAGTCCCAAGAGATAACTAAGAAGAGGGGGGGTGAATTAGCTATCTACAAGATTCAATTATTTATCCAATTAAGTATACTTAAACATAAAACATAAACACAATGAAAGAACACATGAACACAACACCGATATTTTGGTTATGCGGAAACCCAAATAGGTAAAAACCCTGGTGAGACTTGATACCCACTGTAGACTAGGCTTTGAGGATACCTGTTATCTATATTGAAAGGCTCAAATCAATCAAACATTAGACTAATCTAGCATTTATATCGAAACAAATACAAGGAAAACTCTAAACTAAGCCACCTCAGATTGAGCTAAAACAGGTGCACCCAAGCACTGTTTGATTTTCTCTTGCTTAAGGGGATGTGGGTGTGCTCTCTAATCACTTGGAGCATGTTCCTAATGCTGATTCGGATGGATTGAGATCCATGAAAACCTCAAAATTGGCACAATATTGGGTAGAACACCCAAAATTGCCCCTAAGGCTTCAAGAACTCAAATGATGCAAACTAATATGATTAACTTGATTTTTAAACCCAAATAGAGATGTGATATGATGCATAAACAAGAATGAAACTGTGTTAATCCATTAGTTCTATGCTAAGAAATGAGCTAAGAAAGCTTAAAGATGAAACAAACTAACAATTAGTGATTTTGCTAAATGATTTAGAGCTATTCTAACATGAAAATTGCATTATAAGATTACTATTACTTGAAAATAAAAGTGGATGGATTGCTCTTAGAAATGAGGGTATTTATAGGATTTGGGAAGGGCTTGGGTTAGGAGGATAGGTTAGAGTTTGGGGTAAGGTTAGGGTTACCTCCTTGTGACAAGTGTCATAAGGGGATTGGGTTGAAAGATGGGAGGAATGTGCACAATTTGGGAAATGTGCCTAAGGTCAAAAGGTGTAAGAAAGGGGTGAGGGGCTTCTTAAATGCATCATAAATGCATGTAAGAGGGATAAGGAGGCTTTAAATGCCTTCAATGCATGTAAGAGAAGCCTCTAGAAGTTTGTTGACTTTGGGTCAAGTTTAGGAGTTGGCTAACCTTGTTTAGGGAATGTGACAAGGTTAGGGGGAGGATTTAGGATTAGGATTAGAGGAATTTAGGATTAGGATGGGTGAAGAGGTTGGGTTGAGAAGTTTCTAGAAGAGTCTAGAGTTTTCTTAGGTTTTATGGAATAAATGTTTATTCATTCCAAAGGCTTTTGGTTTTGGGAATATTTATTAAAATATTTTTAATAAATATGAAAATTAAATATTTAATCTTAATTAAACATTTTGAGTTGGGATTAGGGTTAGAAAGGATGGGATTAGCCTTTTAATTGAAATTAAGGAGGGATTAGAAGATTCTAGAAGAGGTTAGTGGTCTAAAGGAAATTGGCCAAGTTTTGGGCAAAAAATAAATAAATTATTTATTTTGGGATTTTTGGTTAATTTATTAATTAAATAATTAATAAATAAGGAAAATAATGTTTAAATAAGATTTAAACATTTTTGGGAGGGATTCCTTAATTAAATATTTTTAATTAAGATAAAGGGATTTAATGACATAAAAATTAATTAATTAATTAAATAATTAATTAATGATGATGTCATCAGGGATTTTTCAGAAAATAAAAAAATACTTTATTTTCTAAAGGATTTTTAGGTGTCTACACCCACTAATATTCTGTACTAGTGTATAATGATCCTTGTTAGAAGATCTTTTACCCTGTTAGGAGTAGCTTTACAATATATTAAGTACAGTAGGCCTGGTCAAGGGTCAGATCCTATTAGGAGTCTTTTACAATTATCCCTGTTAGGGGAGAGGACGCACTATCCAAGAGCTCACTGCTCAAAGGGGTGAAGGCTACAACCTTCTGAATAATAGATACACACTATATCTAGATCTTGGTAAACTATGCTTTGAACTGTTGTTTGGATTAGTTCCAATGAATATCACAAACACTTTACTTGGTCAGATGGACCTTCCTCTAAGGGTTCAACACTTCACACACTCTGCTTTGCTCTGCTTAATCAACCATGAACCACACTCCAACAATCACAAATGACTACCTATTAATATCTTTCCTCTAAATGATATAATCAAGTCAGCCTATTAGAACCACCTTGAAATCATATTAGAGAAACCATAAAAAACTTACATAAACATTTTGTCAGCTCTACTATGCACGCAACACATTGTGGGACCTGTCCAAATAAGATAATTGTAGACGCATGCTACACACTGTCGGCTCTACCAAAACAACTAGATCTTTCTCCTGAAGCTAAATTAACTCATGTTCTCTTAACTAAACATCAATACCTCTTCTCTAAGCTTAACTCCAAGCATGCATACCCTAAAGATAGGTGCAACTCAAGAACCAATAAAATCTCTGTTGGCTCTTTTGAATAAACACATGAAACTACTACTAGTGGATAGCAACTGCATAACTTCACTTCTACTAAATATCTAATTATGCGTCCATAACTAAAACATCACTAAAATGACTTCAACATATATCCAAGTGCATAAGGCTCCATGATAACTATACAAACAACCATACATAGAACACTGTCTGTTACTCTACTAGGAACACTGCTAACACAAGCTGCTATATAACTGTTTGTACTAATAGTTAACCTCTACACCCATGATATCATGTCCATGCTATATATATCAAAATCTTACTATATATGACTTCCATGCATGCTAATTTCCATATGTTTTCATCAATGAAAAACATACAGTCAGTACCGGCCTACTGGAAAATCTCCAACAAATATCACTAGATGACATAGGGTGAAGGCTATGAGTAGATGGCTGTGAGGGTTGAGGCATTATGAAGAGAAGACCTTAAGACTTGAATTCAATCTCCATGTGTAATCTATAACACTCTATTTTTTCTTCCTTGATTAGTTTTCTACAATATTTAACTCTGTTACCCGTAACACCCAAGAAATGAGACCACACCCATGTAGCTCCCTCTAATTTTAGCTTCACATACTTGAGATTTATACATCCTAACTCCACTCAAATGTTTCTTTTTGACATCTGTTGTTTGAACAAGGAAAAGTAGAGGTTTTTAAGGGTTAAAAGAGTCTTGCGCAAATTCTTTTAGGATAGTTGAAGGGATTTCAATTTTTTTTGTCCATGTTTTGATTCAACCCCAACACGTCCACCACTGCCTCTAATTGAAACTTCTTCCCCTTCCATTCTTCATCACCACCATCACTACTACTACTATTGCTCATGTTTAATGAGTATTGTATAATGCAAGCTCAAAATTGAAAAATCTGAAATATAAGAAAAAGTTAAAAATCAGACCTTTCATGCTTCAAATTGTATATACTTTGTATTTTCTTGAAACTATGAAAATTAGTAGAAACTAAAATCTAAAGCTATTGTCATTAATTTAGTATTAATTAATATTAAATTTCATACTAGAAACGATATGTCAATAAATTATAAAAATTAGTACTAAAGAGAATTTTTATTTTCTTGAAACTATGATATTTTAAAAATGTGAAACAAGACCATTGAACTATTAATCAATGATTATAATTAAGTTAATAATAATAATTAATCAATGATTCAATGGTTAATAATATTAACCAATGATTTGATTCCACTAACTGGGCTCAAAATTGTATTTACTATTTAGTTTTACCTCTAAAGATGTATTTTTTTGAGGACAATGTTGAAAGCCTGAAACAAAAATCCTTCCTTTCTCATGCGGGCTTTGAAATCTCTCTGCAAACTAAAACTAAAAATGGGTTGAGAAATGGGGTGGCTTCCTCTCTACAAACCCTCTTTGCAAACTCAAAAATGGTGAAAATGATGTGTGACGATGAGCATAGACAAAAGGAAAGATGAAAATTTATGCAGTAGAAATTTTGTACCAACACACTAAGTTAAAAAATTATAAATGCATGAGGATGTGGAGCCCGTATAAACATTAAATTTTTTTCAAAAGCGTTTAAATTTTCAATTTTACCAACTAACACTACTAGAAATGCCATTTTGTCCCTAGAAATTTTTTCACTAATTTCAAATCTTGATAATATTTAGTTTAATGATCTAATTGCATGCATGAGAAACTGAAAACATAAAAGCATTCATATCAATTGAACACACAGATTTGGTTACCCAGAAACCTTCCAAATAGAAAGTAAAACTGGGGTGGGGATGATACCCACAAAACATTAATGCTGCAGTATAAAGTTGGCCAGTTAAGGCTTACAATGATCACTTCTAATGATCTACCCTGTTAGGAGCAATAAGGACTGCTAGGTCCACCTTGTTAAAGGATTTACAAACATACAGTGAAGTATGCACTCGGTTAAGAGATTTAACAAAAGACTGTTAAGTCTACCCTATTAAAGGATTTAGTACTGATTCACTTGTTAGAATGAAACAGTAGATCTCTTACTTGCAACTGTATTTTTTGAATGAGATTTTCTGATGTACTGATCACCTTCTATGATAGATTTGTCTCTGCTATTCCTTATATTGCTGTAGCGCTTTGTAATTCACTTACTTCTGCCTTTCATGCATCTTCACATACACATTCATTTCTGTCTCTTTTCTTTCTTGATTTTTCTATTATATTCTTGTTATTATATATATTAGATATGATATAAACATTGCTTATATATCAATCCAAATCAATTACAAAACAATTACAAAGTTGGCTAAAAAACAAGTATTACTGAGTCAGCCCAAATATAGTTACTCGGTTACTACAAACTAACTCGGTGAATTTTTTATACTCGGCATCCACTGCGTTACTTGGCATCATCATGCACTCGGTAGAAGTGAAGGCTCGGTCCATACTACCACTCGGTTGTAGTTTCAAACTAGGTAAATACTGGAGACTCGGTAGATATAGTGTTACTCGGTAGAAACTGAATTTCCTGTTTAACCATGCAACACTTGGTAAACACTGTTCAACTTGGATTACTCGGTAAATACTGAGAGACTTTGTGAGCTCGATAAATACATAGAATCTGAATAAGTGTTGTCACTAATGACAATCATGCTTAATGCCAACAATCTCCCCCTTTGGCATTAGTGACAAAAACACTTATTGCCAAAACTTATATACAAGAATCATGCTGAATCTGATTTTGATTTTTCAAAATTTATCTTTGTCAAACTACTGTATATACATTTCATGACTCCCTTATATAGAGTACTTTCTCCCCCTTTCATATTTCTTATCTTAATCTTATATACTTTCTCCTATACATTTTCTCCCCCTTTTTTGACAATAATGCCAAAGGTATATATACAAGTATTTTACAGGGAGAATCCAAAATGTGAAAGAAAATCAGAATGTACCTTCTTGATTAGTGCCAGAGTACTGTCCCAATTCTCTTGTAGAATCTTGCATGTATGGAGTGCAATTTGGACTTCTGGAGAGAGTTCAATCATGTGATCTGCAATGGAAAATTGATTGTCATGGATTAATGTTTTTGAGTGAGCAATGTGTTTTTGCATTAAATCCATGATGGGAAGGATCATGTTTTGAATATCTAGCAATGTTGACCAGATCTTTGTGTCTTCTTTTAGTAATTCCGATTTCATATTTGATAGGAATGTGATTTTCACATGATGTGCAGCTTGAACTAGGTTCAAGTTGCAACTTTTGTACACTACCCTTCAGATCCTCATCAATATTATTTAATTTATCCTTGACTTCCTTAGTGAACTCAGCAACATTACATAGCTTAGAAAATAGTGAGGTAATATTGGAATAGGAGGACTCAATATTTGTCAAAACTGAAGATAATTCTGCTTGATTAATAGCTATATGCTGAGCAATATGCTCAAGCACTTTATTGTCAAACTTCTTCTCAGCTTTCTCAAGTAACTTTTCTGACCCAGAGGAATCCTCATTGAACTTGTTCACTGCCTCAGCTAACTGTAACAAAATATGTTGAGAGGAATCAAATTTAATACCTATTGCTTCTAAAAAAATATTCTTTGCATCCTCAATAATTTTATATTCTTTATCCCTTTCTTCTTTTAGTTTCTTCTGCTTTGCTTTCTTCTGGAGGAGTTCACCAATGTTTAGCATTTGGTTTGCTGAAAGATTTGCAAAGTCTAATTTTGGAATCTCTATCTCCTCATCTAAGTCTATATCCTCTTCTACATTCTTACTCAAAAATCTTGTGCTCAATTGAGCCTTAGGGACTACTATTATTGTACTTAATGCCTTTGTGGAAGTTATTGTAGACATTGTAGGACTAGCTGTGAAAAATGATAAACTACCAACTGGAATACTCGATGAACTCAAAACTGAAGTATTTACAATTGTAGAATCAAAAACTGAAATACTCACTGAAGTATCCAAAACTGAAGTACTTACTGCTGGAAAACTTGATATAGAAGTAGGTACTAAAGTAGATACAAGAGACTGCAACTCGGTAAGAGAGGTGGTAGTCACTTCTATTGATGATACATTGAGTTGTGCTAGTGATGATTGGACATTTGATGTATCTATGGAAGATGTCACAATCATACTTGAAGTTATCTTCGGGCTAGATGTAGAAACTTTTACTGGAGAGTGAGGAAGTGAGGCAATGACTTCTGCAGCTATCTGAACAGTATTATCTTCCTCATCACTCTGCTTGCCTACCTCAGTAGCTTCTTCTTGTTCATCACTGTCATCTTCAATATCTTTGATTATCATAGTTTCAGTACTTAGTTTATGAAGATTATAGATGTTTTTCCATGTGGCATTGGCACTCTTCACAACCAACTCAACATTTTTGATCAAGATCAAACAAGTGTTAAATTTGAGTGTCATCTTATTTTCATTATCTTCCAATGCCTTATTAATTTCAACATTATTCAGACTTGGCATCAATTGTCTTAAGGTTTGATCATATATGTCCTTGACAGTTTGTCTTGTAGTGGTCCATCTCATTTTGATTTTATCCAATAGAACACCTAGAATTTGTGATGCTATTTCATCAGGTGACTACTTCCAATGTCCCATTTTCTCAATAACTGCATCTTCAATCTCCCTCTGCTCTGTCTCTGATCTGATTTAATACTTAAGAGATTTGATGTTAGCTACTCTAGATCCTTCTTTCAAACTTTTAATTCTTTCTTCAAAGGTGGGAGGAGGCTTTTTAAATATAATATCATCATCCTTTTTACCTACCTTGCCTCTTGCACTCCTTGAAAATACTGCAGAGGATTGCTTGGGTGCCTTGGTGATAATCACTTTTCCTTTCTTCTTTACTGGTGCTTGATCTTCTTCCTTCTCATCCTTTTTCTCTTCTTCTTCAATATCCTTTTCTTTGTCCTCGGTTAACATTAAAGGTGTGTTAGCTTGCATTTTGGCCATCCTCTTTCTTCCTTTGTTAACCACCTGTGGAAGCTTTATGCTAAGCTCAATTTTCTCCTTAGCTTCTTCATATGTCCCAAAATATGGTGCCTTTGGATCAACAGGTTGATTAATTAGGGCTTCAATAATGTTCTTGGTTTCATCAATATTTACCTCATAGGGAAGAGGTTTCACATGTACAATCCTTGGTTTTGTTGCCTGTATATACACATTATCACAATCCACCATGAAACAAACATCATCTTTATAATCTTCCACCAACTTTTGTGGAATCCGGAATCTGTTGTTCATTTTCTCTTTAAATGATTCAAAATAATTATCCATTATATTTTCAAAATTCTCATCCATTTCTGTAATGTATTCATTCATCTGATAAAGAACTGGCACATCTCTTCTCCATACTACCATGCCTTTAGATGGGAAAAACTTCTGAACATAGAAAAATAAACAAACTAATAGCGATCCAAACTTACATGGATTATTCTTAGAAGTTTGAATACTTTCCATATTTTTGTTGAACTGCTTCAATAACAAATCTGCTAGGTCAAATGATAGATTGTTCTTCACAATCTTATATGCTAGGTCAACTACTTCACACAGAACACTATTCTACCGTCTTGAACTGTATATCTTGTGAGCTATGATATGTATACCAAACTTCAATTTTGCATCAGTAATGCCACTAATTTTCATACCTCTACTGTCCCACTCAGCTATGGTTTTCTCTTCCAGTTCCGACCGACCTAGGGTTTTTGTAGATTTTGCCTTGTCGAGCATGGGAAGACTAGTGATTTGGTGATCTCAACTGGTTGCTCAAGCCATATTTTAACTTCATGTACTCGGCTGAGGATATATCTGACCCATTTTACCTGAAAGCTCCAAGGCAAGTGTGTGATGTGAACTAAACCCTTATCTTCCAAATGTTTATGCTCTGGTTTGAGAACACCATCCACACACAGTTCGTCATGAATAGTATCTATCTCTAGGGTTCCAAGCTCTTGAATTGTAAATTTGAAATGACTGCAAATATCATTAATAAGTAGTACCTTGGGAGGGATCTGAGATTAAGCTCTACTCGGGTCTAGGGTTCCGGCAACTACGGGCATGAGTTTGAAATCTGGTGCTTTCCATTCTCCATGAGCTAACATTTCTGAACCTTTCTTCACTTTAGCGCTAGATGATGCCATGGTAGCATGGTGAACACAGTAAATTCTTGCTATAATATGCTTCAAAATGCTTGATTGCACTAGGAGACTTTTCTTCTCTTAATATGCTAAAGTTCACAGTGAATAGTGAACTTGATTTCACTCCTTTTTGTTAAAACTTTGTCATTAATGCTCAGTAAGAATTAGGGTATGAACTAGACAGACTGTCATCCACTATGAATTAATTTCTCAGTGAAGACTCCGCAACTCGGTGATCATGGTAATTCATACTGCACTGACCTTACTCAGTAACCATATGAAGTTGGGTTACTCCCGACTTTGCTCGGTGAATACTGATACCGGCCATCCTGTGATCCTTCTGTATTTTGTATACTGATTTGGATTTTTCTTTCAATTCAGTTCTGGAACTATTTGGAATTTTTCTATGAAGATATAGTTCCAGTGCTTTGATGGAGACTTAGTTAGAGATGATAGAGCCACCCACTCCATTACTTGGACTGGTTTGCTCAGTAGATTTAGGAATCCATTGTTGTCTCATTTGGTTCCTGATGCTATCTGCTTTTTCCTTCTTTCCATCTTCAACTTCTCCAACATTCATGCAATTTTTAGCTATATGACCAAGTTTAGTACATTTAAAACATCTTATGGTGGTGTCTCTTTTTCTTAAGTGATGTTTTACACAGTTCATGCCAATCTATCCATATTCTCCATAGTAATGACATCTACACCAAGTGTTGTAGTCCCATCCAAACATTTCTTTCATAATTTGTTCTACTGGATTGAATGTTTTAGATCTGCATTCAGATGCCTTGTGGCCTTGTTTGTTACATTTGTGACATTTTCCATTAAATCTTGGTTTCTCCTTGCATTCATTTACTTTATGACCATGCTGATTGCAATTGTAGCATTTTCCATTGAATTTTTCTTTTCCATTACTCCAACATCTATTTGAAGTATGACCTATTTTTCCACAGTGATTACAAGTAGGTTTCTGATTCTATTGAGTACCTTGCTTGGAAGATTCACCTTCTTCTTTGTATCCAAGTCCTGCTTTTCCTTTTTGCCTATGAAGATTTTGTTCATGTAGCTAATTTATGTCTTCTTGAGTTTTCAACATTCTCTCATTGATTTGTTTTTCAGTGTTTAGGTCATCCACCAATCTTAAATTGATTTTCTTTACAGATATCAGCTCATCTCTTATATTTTCATTTTCTGATCTTAGAGTTAAGATTTCTTCATTTGTATGGGAGATCTGATCAATAAGGTTTTCTAGTTGAAGAGTTTGATTTTGGATTTCATTTTTCTTTCCATCTATTTCATCTTTCATCTTGTTTCTTTGTTCCAAGATTTCACAAAATCTTGTTGAGTGTATTTCCTGTTCTCTTTTCAATTTTCTTACTTCTTCCTGTAGAGATCCATTCTTTTCTAGGAGTTCTTTGATAGCATTGTTTGCTTCATCTGAGCTGCTTGAAGGGAAAAGGTCTTCAATCTTTTCTTCAACATATTGATGGTCATTCATCTAATTTGCAAGTTCTTTCCTTCTTCTTAGGGATTGGGAAAGATGTTCTTTTGCTTCTTTGAATTTAGCTATGGCCATTTCCAGATCTAGCTTTTCATTTTCAATTACTTTGTTAAGTCTGAATACCTCCATTATCCTGGATCTTTACTCAAGCTATCAAACTTTATCCTGAGAACCTCAAAGCTCTGATACCAATTGTTGGAAATATTCAAGACTAACTGAGTTACTGAGAGGGGAGGGGTGAATCGGTAACTCCAAATTTTTTCACTAATTTAAGATCTTGATAATATTTAGTTTAATGATCTAATTTCATGCATGAGAAACTAAAAACATAAAAGCATTCATATCAATTGAACACAGATTTGGTTACCCATAAACCTTCTGAATAGAAAGTAAAACTGGGGTGGGGATGATACCCACAAAACTTTAATGCTACTATATAAAGTTGGCCAGTTAAGGCTTACAATGATCACTTCTAATGATCTGCCCTGTTAGGAGCAATAAGGACTGCTAGGTCCACCTTGTTAAAGGATTTACAAACATACAGTGAAGTATGCACTCAGTTAAGAGATTTAACAAAAGACTGTTAAGTCTACCCTATTAAAGGATTTAGTACTGATTCACTTGTTAGAATGAAACAATAGATCTCTTACTTGCAACTATATTTGCTGAATGAGATTTTCTAATGTATTGATCACCTTCTATGATAGATTTGTCTCTGCTGTTCCTTATACTGTTGTAGCCCTTTGTAATTCACTTACTTCTGCTTTTCATGCATCTTCACATACACATTCATTTCTGTCTCTTTTCTTTCTTGATTTTTCTATTATATTCTTTTTATTATAAATACTGGATATGATATAAACATTACTTATATATCAATCCAAATCAATTACAAAACAATTACAAAGTCAGCTCAAAAACAAGTATTACTAAGTCAGCCCAAATATAGTTACTCAGTTACTGCAAACTAACTTGGTGACTTTCTGATACTCAGCTTCCACTACATTACTCAGCATCATCATGCACTTGGTAGAAGTGGAGGCTCAGTCCATACTAACCACTCAGTTGTAGTTTCAAAATCGGTAAATACTGGAGACTCGGTAGATATAGTGTTACACGGTAGAAACTGAATTTCCTGTTTAACCGTGTAGCACTCAGTAAACACTGTTCAACTAGGATTACTCAGTAAATACTGAGAGACTTTGTGAGTTCGGTAAACACATAGAATCTGAATAAGTGTTGTCACTAATGAAAATCATGCTTAATGCCAACAGGATGGTCAGGGGATAGCTTGACCATTCCCAGCTAGTTAGGGGATGCTCAATGAAGTTAGGACATGATCAATCATGTTTCCAAGTTTTAGAAACATTTTATTAATTTGGGATAGCTTGTAAACATCCCCGGCCATTTTGTGGTCTACAAAACTATTTCCATTTCCAAAATGTGACCATTAGAGGTGAAAATGTGTTTTTAGGTAACATTGGTGTTATCCATAGCAATATGATGGGTGTACCATAGTGAAAGATGAGTGTGGTTGTATGTCAAGATGAGTTTCAGGTGCCTCAATTTCAAGATGGTGGGGGGATGACCAAGGGGGTATCGGGTGGGGGGGAGGATGGGGGGGACTGCATACTATACATATATAACTTGAAATGTTAATTATGAAAAGATGTTTCAATTTAACATACCAAATTGAAATACACAAACTAGAACTATTGAACATTCAACATAGTAACATAATCATTTAAACATAGTAATATAAACTTTAAAGTTTAAAGTTATACTTATAAACATACAACTATCATGTTCTACTATCAAATGACAAAGATTCAAAATTGAAAATTCATTATTCAAATATGAAATTAGAAATATCAATATGTCATATATCATAAAGATGATCTTGATTACAATGAGTAGAGTAGCATGATATGATATAATGAATCATGATCAATCATCAATATCAAAATGAGTACAAAATCAAAATGTCAATCTAAAATCATGTCAAAATGTAATAATGGGAGGCCTCTAATCATCCCCCAAGCCAAAGTCCTCATCTCTAGAACTACTAGACTCAAAGTCCTCATGGTCAAGGTCTACCAAAGGAACACCAACTAGCCCTACATGGGCTTTTGCTGCAATCTCATCCTCATCGATCTATGCTAGATCCTCTAGCTCTACATCCCATCATGTTGTTGGGCTCTCTTTGTACCTTCATGTCTTGTGATCTACGATACCCAAGAACCACACACCCACACCCCTGCACCCAAGAACCACACCCCTGCACCCAAGTACCACACTCCTGCACCCAAGCACCGCACCCTCACACCTGAACACCCAATGGATATGGGCATGGGTGCGGCTGGTATGCAGTGGCTCCTAGCCACTAGAGGGAGTGATTGGGTTGTTAGAATAATTGAGAGGGGGGTGAATCAGTTATCCAGTGTCCCATAGAAAAATGTATAATCCAAAATAATTCTTCAACTTCTGCTACTCGGTAAATATAAAATACTTTCACTATTTTTGTTTTTACCGATTGTCAATCTAAACTTTATAACAGTTATCGATCAAAACTAACATGTAATATGCAAAGTATGATAACAAAAAAATATCACAATCAACACATAACACAAGAGATTTGAATGTGTACAATGGTTAAATATGTAATAGTATATGATCTGCCTTGAAACAACTTCAATTGTAGTTTACAGATAAATGTTCAGCTCATTCAAATCTTTCTGATCAATATACCACTTCACATTCAATACTATATCAACTTACTATTCATCGGTAATTACTCCCTATAGCTCAGTAATTATTCTACAGCTCAGTTCCTATTAACTAGTATGATCAAAATGGATGAAAACTTGTTCACATAATAGTTTTGTAGTATCTTCTTCTTCTGAGGATGTTTGAACAATGAAACCAATGTCTCTTATATAGATGAGTAAATTGTTTTCTTTTCGTCCATCACATTTTTCTGCTTAATCATATTCTTAGATTTTTCTGCTTTAATCACACGTTTCAATCTACTCCATTAGATCCTTTTTTATTTATGTTAGCCATTGATCTTCATAACAAACCTTATCTGCTACCTCAATTTCATACACTTTATATCTCATCACTTTATCAGCTAAACCGATCATTTAATTCCTTTCTATTTTGCTCATTTAACAAAGAAATGCATCGATGAAGACAAGCTCAGTTAACACTATGCTCAGTATACACTACATTCTGTCAGTGTATACTAGAATGCTTTATTTACTAACAACACTACTTTGTGTCTTTCAGCTCTATCCTTCATTATAGATGAATGCAACATAATAAAGTCAATTTCATCAAGTCATAGACTCATGAACAAGTTACTCAGTGTATTCCTTATCCTTATCTAACATATACATCTTCCTCATGTAGATATTTATGTTCTTCATCTCTTTCACCTTTCTTCAGATGTGTCAGTATAGTAACTTACAAGATAAGTATTGTCAAGGTAGCTAACATCAATGACAACATAATACTGATTTAATCATCTTACATATCTAATCAGCAACTCCTTAGCAATCTTGAATTATAGATTCTCCATTCAGGTTCTAAATAAGTTGTAGTTCATCAATGTCTCCCTTTGGCATTGATAGAAACTCAATTAAAATGAAGTGTACCATACCCATACCAAACATTTATTCTAAAACTCTATAATCAAATGTTGTGTAAGCTCTCCCTGGCTTAATATGTTTAATCACTATGTTACTAAACAACATAAAAAAAAATCAGCTTTGTCATTCTCTCCCTTAGATAGTTTTCATCAGTGTATATCTCTCCTTTTCCTTTTCATATTATTTATCTCTCCCTTTGACAATAATGCCAAAGAAACAAATAAATAATCAGCTCTTGTAGTAGCTAAGTAACTCTTTATTGTCTAATACAATCTTTGTATCTTTGTATACTAATATCCCAATCTGTTTTAGTCCTTCAAACTTAATGACAACCTTGAACAATATCCAAAGTGTGAACTATGCTGCATCAACATGTGTGATCATCTGATAAGATTAGGCTGATGCAATATCAAAATCACATTAGTGATCGATAGACAGGGGATGAACCCCAAGTCTAGTCCTCAAATATTTAAATGTGTCCTTTGGTAGAGGCTTTGTAAAGATATCTGCAAGTTGTTCTTTAGATGTAACAAATTTCAACTTCACTTGCTTCTCTTACACTTGTTCTCTTAAGTAGTGATACTTAATTGATATATGCTTTGTCTTAGAGTGCTTCAATGGATTCTTTGAAATATTAATAGCAATTGTGTTGTCACAGTATATAATCACCGGGTCAGTGATTACCTCATTCATTCCTTCTAACACTTGCCTGATATATGCAATGTTTGAGCAATTAGTAGCAGCAACAACATACTCTGCTTTAGCTGTAGACTGAGAAATACAAGCCTGCTTTTTACTTGTCTGGGTTACAAGTCTTTCACCAAAGAGAAATGCTCCTCTAGTGGTACTTTTTCTGTCATCCACATTTCCATCCCGATCAGCATCGGTATAAACCTACAACTCAAACTTACCTTCCTTAGGATACCATAATCCATAATCCTCTATCTTTTTCAGATATCTTAAGATTCTTTTAGTAGCAATCATGTGTGATTCTCTAGGATTAGTAGAATATCTAGCAACAATTCCCATAGCATGTGCTATATCTGGTCTACTGTGAACTACATACATTAGTTTACCTCTCTAGTTTCATCTTCCTTAGTTTACTTCTAGTAGCCATCGGTGTTCCTATAGGTTTAGCATCTTCCATGCCAAATGTCTTCAAGACTTCATTTATGTACTTCAACTATGTGATGAATATCTCATCACTCTACTGAATCACTTGTAATCCAAGAAAAAATTTAATCTCTTTGAACATAGACATTTCAAACTCATTCCTCATGTCATCAGCAAAAGATTTACATACATGATCTTGACCTCCCAAAATAATATTGTCAACAAAAATTTCAGCAATAAGAATAGTGTCATCAGTATCACCTTTCATGTACAAATTTTTGTTCTCACTAGTTCTTACAAATCCAATACTTAACAAGTAAGTATGCAGCCTTTCATACCATGCTCTTGATGCTTGCTTCAAACCATATAAAGCTTTGTGTAATCTACATAGTATGTTCCTTTTTTCTGGATCAACTAATCCTTCAAGTTGTTCTATGTAGACCTCTTATTCAAGTATACCATTTAGAAATATTGACTTCACATCCATTTGATAAACCTTAAATTTCTTGTGTGTAGCATATACAAGTAACATTCTAACTCCTTCCAATTTAGCAATAGGTGCAAATATCTCACCATAGTCAATGCCTTCTTCCTGTGCATATCCCTTGCATACCAATCTCACTTTATTTCTTGTCACTTCACCATTTTCATTTAGTTTGTTTCTAAATATCCATTTAGTACCAATAACATTCTTATCTTTAGGTCAAGGTACTAAGGACCAAGTTTTTTTTTCTCTATTTGTTCTATTTCCTCTTTCATTTCATTAAGCCATTCTTCATTCTCTAATGCAACTTTCACATTCTTTGGTTCAAATTCACAAACTAGACATGTACCTTGTCTTGTTTTGCTTCTTGTCTACATTCCAGCTTGTTTGTCTCCAATAATTTGTGTCTCAGGATGATGTCTTCTAACAAAACTAGCCAATACTTGGTTTGTTCTTTCTTGTTCATCCTATTTAGGTTCATGTGCTTGCTCGGTAGCACCATCTTCTTCATCAGTTTCCCTTTCTTGTTCCTTAGGGTTATTGTCATGTTGACCGGTTATCATAGGTTGTGACTTCGGTAGATAATCAGGAAGTTCAATGTAAGTGAATCTACCATAGTCTTCTGATTCCTTTCTTTCTTTTGTGTTCTTTTCATTAAACTCATCAACACAGACATTAGTACTTTCAATCATCTTATTTTTAACCTTATTCAGACATTTGTATGCTTTACTCTTAGTAGAATATCCTAAGAATATTCCTTCATCACCTTTAGAATCAAATTTCCCATTTCTTTCATCTTTCAAAATAAAACATTTGCTTCCAAAAATCCTAAAATAACTTATAGTAGGTTTGTATCCAAACCATAGCTCATAAGGTGTCTAGTTGGTGTCCTTCAGTTGTACTCAGTTAAGCACATATACAATTGTACTAATAGCTTCCCTCCAATATGTTTGAGCAACATTCTTTTGTATCATCAGTGTTCGAGCATAGCCAATGATTGACCTATTCCTTCTTTCAACAATCCCATTTTTCTAAGGTGTTCTCGGTGTAGAGACCTATCTCTTAATATGATGCTCATTATAGATATTGGTAAATTCATTAGAGATAAATTCACCTCCGCTATCAGATCTTAAGCACTTAATTTCTTTACCAGTCTCTTTTTCTACCTTTTCCTTATACCACTTAAACATCTTAAATGCTTCAGATTTCTCTTTCAAGAACATAACAGTTATCAATCTAGTATAGTCATCAACAAAAAGAATAAAGTATCTATCACCATAATAGCTGTAAGTTCTCATAGGACCACATAGGTTGGTATGAACCAACTCAAGTATCTTCTTTGTTGAGTAGTCTTTTCTCTTAAAACTAGACTTAGTCATCTTATCTTTTTGACATTCATGGCACATAGCATGATTTTTGACAAGTTAGGCAACCCTCTAACTCTTTTCTTGTTACTAATCTTGATCATGTTATCAAAATTCACATGACATAACCTTTTATGCCACAATCATGCATCTTCATCCTTCATTAATAAACAAGAAGACTAATCAATATCAAGATAAAATAGATTACCTCTGGATTGTGTACCAGTTCTAACAAGTCTTCCTCTATTATCATAGATTCTTACCTTTCTACTCTCAAAAGCAAGTTGGTGGCCTAAGTTATTCAACTATGCCAGACTTAACAAATTATAGTTCAGTCCATCTACCCAATATGTATTTTCACATTTTATTCTATCATTAATCATCAATGAACCTTTACCTCTCACCATAAAAGGTGCATCATTTCCCATTCTAATAGATCCTCCATCATATTCATCAAGTAGATTAAATTTGTCTATATCACTAGTCATACGATGTGTACAGCCACTGTCTATGATCCATGTATCATTTCTCCTTACTTTAGAGATTAGTGTTGTTTCTCAATGTTTCTCTTCTTCCTTTGAATTATCTTTCATAGCAACAAATATTACTTCTACATCATCATCAGTGTCAGATTCAAATTCAAATTCTTCGGCTATGTAACATACCTTTTTTCCTTTGTCATAGCTATCTCAGTTGTTTCTATTGTTGTGTTGGTAGCCTTTGTTGACTCTTCTCCCATAGCTTCCTTCAGATCGGTCTTTAGATCTATCATCATCTTTCTTATTCAAACATCTAGTAGTGATGTGGCCAACTTCTTTACAATTAAAACATGCTAAGGGTAGCTTGCCTCTATACCTTCCTTTACCTTTGGGAAATCTTCTAGCTATAAGAGCTTCAAGGTCATCAAGTTCATCATTGGTATTACTATAACTATCATTATTCTTATCATTCCTACTACTAGACTTACCAATCTTCAAAGAGGACATGAAAGTGGATTCAATGGAAGGTACAACACTATTGTCAAAATTATTAAATTCAAAGGTTGTAAGCTTACCTATCAGTGTGTCAAGAGTAAGGTTGGATGTAGCCCTTGTTTCATGAATTGCAGAGATCCTAATCACATAAACAGGCAATAAAGTTTTGAGAATCTTGCTTATCACTATTTCATCATCAATAACTCCACTAGATGCTCTAATATCATGTACAACCTCTTGTATTCTATTTGTGTATTTCACAATGTTCTCACATTCTTTCATCTTCATATCATCAAATCGACCTCTTAGGATTTCTACTCTAGCTCTCTTAACATTCATATCTCCACTATATATTAGAGTCAACTTGTCCCACATCTTCTTAGCTATATCAAAACCCTTGATGTCTTCAAATTCAGCATTGGTACTATTATACACTAATTTTGCACCCTTGTTTCAAGCTCTCTTGGTCTTGATAACCTAGTATAACATGGGAATCATCTCTAGGTGTGGGACCTATGCTAACTGAGATGAGACCTCTAGATTCTAGATTGGTTCCTCTTGGATAATCACCCAAATTTGCTTCTTGACATGAAAGTAAAATTCTTAAGGGGAAAAGGGATAGAAGGAATGCATAAAAGGGAAATGACCAAAAAGCAAACTATCCTACTAGGTGATACACCAAAATGATGGTTTGAATCATAGTATGGAGGATGAAATCAATGCATTAACTTAGGTCTAGGAGATCACAACTCACTGAATAGGCTTGCATCAATATTTCATAGAAGGGTCTGCAATGGGAAGAGGCTATTCAGGGAAAGAAATAATTTCACAAATAATAGCATTCCAAAGGGATTAGACACAATTTATGACCTACAAACAAACATTCACCTCTACAATTGGGTCTAGGAATGAGATAGATTGTCAAGGGGTTAAAGTATACCCACAAGAGCATTCAAATAAAATCATCCACAAGAATACACATAAATTGTAGAAAGAAAGAGGGATTAGGAACCCTAAGGTATCACTGAAAAACATACATATACTTCAATTCAATAAGAGATAATTCAGACAAGGAAGCATAGGGACATAAAAGATGTCACAAAATGCCTCTGCAATGTTTAAATTGTCAATGAAAGATTACAAAAATATAGAAAGCCAGAGGGCAGAAAGAATACCACAGATAACTTTCCAAGAAAGAGAACATTCTTTTCTACAATTGTCAACTCTGAGCTCTAAAAGCCCTCCAAAATTAATATATACATCTCCTAAATGCATGCAAGTAGGAGTAAAACCTAATTAAGGTTACATCAATTGCATAAAAATGATATCAAACCATAATTCTATCATGTTTGGCCATAAATGCCCATGAAAAATATCTCATTTGATCAAATTTATGCCTTTGCATGTTCGTTTCATGTTTGTACCTACAAAAAATCTAGCCGCCATGATCCATCTACTTCCCTACAACTCAGTCTTGCCATAAATTTCAAAATATGATATCCCAGATATTTGAATTTAAATATAATAATGGTTACCAAGTGGCACCATAATTTTCTTCTATCAATGGCTGATATTTGAATCTCAATCTCATTTAAAACATGGTTGTTTCATATTCCCCCTTTTCTTGGCACCACTCGGCATTTACTACAAAATTAACCTTAAGCTTACCTAGGTTCACTTTTCCCTTTGTTCGTAGAATCATTGAATGTTCTAACTCACCCCGATTAAGTCTGGTGAATGAAAGACAAGCCTCAGTCACTGATTTGTGGAGTACCTTATACACCCTGGGCCCAAAACTACCACCTATCACCTTTTCATTTGTTCTGACCGCCTTATCAACAACACCTCGATAATTTCTGACAATCGACCCACTACAACACTTGATTCACATCTAAAGGAGGGCATATGAACTCATAGCCCTTGAATATTCCTTTAGATCATATGCCCACCATAGATCTTTCTTTAGTTGGGACCCCACTGACACACAGACCCACTACTTACCTTGTCATCACTCAAAAACCAATCACATTTAAGCACATTAGTAGTACATAGCACTGGACCCATTGACAAGTTATCATACTTCAACCAATAAGAATCAAACACATTGGCATGACATATCATCGGTCCCACCTGATAGAAGCCTTAGCAATAAAGAAGAATTGACAGTCAGCATATGATCTGATGTGTCAGAAAGATTCTTTCAGATCATAAGACAACCATCGATCTTATGACACACTGCCCCCCCATGTAGATTCTCTAACATCAGCCCCACTGACATATCTACACATCATGATCTTTCAGCCAATGAAAAGCAAACACGTCAAATAATGTGGTAGTGGACCCACTGAGAAAATGAAGTGTTATGTTGGAATGAAGATCAATGGTCAGCGTATGATCTCATGTGTTAGAAAGTCTCCATGAGAAGATAGGCCAGCCATTGATTCATTTTAACTAGGACCCCATGCATGACTGAAGAACTTAATTATTCGCTAGGTCACTAAAAAATAAAAGATGACCGCTAGGAATTAAGCGATGATGAGAATCACTGCATTCGCCGAATCACCGAGTAGGAAAGGTAACTATTGAGGAAATAAGAGAACTAGCGACTGGGAATTAAAAATACACACATGCCGAAAAGGGAACCTTAAGTTTCTGATAAAGGTAACAAAGAATAAAAATAGCCCTAGGGTTTTTTAGGGCTTTTGGGGTATAATGGCCAGATTTTCAAATTTTTAGACTTGTAGACCAGGGTGTCTAAATAATTTGTAGAGGCTAGAGTAAAGAACAAAAAGCGATGAAATTTTTTAAGGTTCTTGGAAAGGTTAAAACAGAGACCTCTGGATAGAGTTTAGCCAAATTTGCATGGAACAGGAAAAATTGGGCAACATTTTGGTGATTTCTGCTAGATGTCAGCCTACTAGACATGGAAACTAGTGACCTTAATGTAATCCATTGGGCATGAGGTCAATTTCTGACCATAAAACTTCTGATAGAGAGGTAAAATTGGAAATGAGGAACAAAACTTGTGCACGAGCACTTATTGAAAAGCAAGAAAAACTAACCTAGGAAAATTGGAAGAAAACGGGGGAAACATAATTAGAAGAATCTATAGAGAAGGATTAACCTCAAAACAAGGCTTCAAGTGGAATCCATTTACTAATATAGGCAAGGTTTCTCCTTCAAGAGTTGATAGCTAAAAAGCATTAGATCCCTTGCATTCTATTATAACAAATGGTCCACCCCAAAATGAATCAAATTTTGTATGTCTGCTTGGCTTGGATCTGAATTCATCCCACTTGAGAACTATGTCCCCAACTTTGGAGTTTCTGATCCTGGCTCTTTTGTCAAAACTTCTCTTTGTCTATATCTAGTGAAACACCATATCCTTCATGGATTTATCCCTGAGTTCTTCCAACTCTATGAGCTAAGCATACTTGATTTGTAAGGGATCTCCTTCTTCAAATAGGACATATTGAGTAGCCAAGTCCAGAGCTGGTAATTTAGTTGAAATGGACAACTTAGCCTCTATGCCATATACTAATACATAAGGAGAATTTCCAATGATCTTCTTTGGGATAATCCTATCTAACCATAAGGTAGACTTTAATTTGGTATGCCAATCTCTTTGGTTATCTTGTAGGGTCTTCTTGATTATCCTAATCAAGTTCTTATTTGTTGATTCTGCTAAGCCATTGCCTTGGGGATAATAATTTCAACTTGTATTCAGATAAATGCCATTTCTAATTGCCCATTTTGAGACTTTAAGGCCTATGAATGCCAATGCATTATCTGATATTATGGAGTCTAGAGTGCCAAATCTGTGAACTATGTCATCATAAAAATTTAAGACAACACTCTCATTTGATTCTTTCAAGGTAACTGCCTCTGTCCATCTAGTGAAATAATCTCTTGCAGTGATTATCCACTTGTGGCCAACACTAGATGGAGGATTAATCATGCTGATAAAATCTATACCCCATTTCATGAAAGGTTGCTCTGTTCTGATTAACTAAAGGGGTAAAGCTGCAAGGCAATCTTTTCTTGCAAACATGGCACATTTGATGCATTTTCTCACATAATCATGACTATCCTTGAAGATAGATGGCCAATAGTATCTAGCCATCATGATTTTAAAAGAAGTAGTCCTAGGAGAAAAATGACCTCCAGAAGGTCCATCATGAAACTCAAATAGGACATCTGTTATCTTTTTTGAATCTATGCATCTTAATAGGACACCATTGTGATCCTTTCTAAAAATAACTTCATCTATCAGCACAAAAGGAATAGATTGTAATCTATAATACCTCATTTTTTCTGAATCTAGGTCTGTAGGACATTGTCCTGTCTTCAAAAAATGAATCATGTTAGGCAATGAACTTGCTACCTTGGCATGTTCTTCTATAGAATGCATAATCAGAGATGCATCTATTTGCTCTGATTTCTTTGAACTTTCATCCTCTACAAAATGCTCACAAAGACACCTTCCTCTAACTAGCTTGGTGGTCTAAATATCAATGTCATATTCCATAACCTTGGTGATCCAACCAGCTCTTTTCTCATTTAGGTCCTTGGAAAGTAAAAACTCTTTGACACTTGGATGAGTAACTTTTAAGTGCACCTTGCTATGGGTCAATAGGTATCTAAACTTTTTAAGGCTTTTCACCATAGCAAGTACATGTTTTTCCACAAAAGAGTGTCTTTGTTCATACTCTTCTAAACCTTTGCTAAAGAAAGCAATAGGCTACTCCAATCCTTCAGAATTTTCTTGAGTCAACATTGTAGATATAGCTTCTAAACCTCCATAAGAATAAAGGATAAAATACTTACTAAAATTTGGGTTTAGGAGAGCAGGAGCTTCTGTTAAGGCCTCTTTGATAGCTTGGAAATTGGATTTCCCTTCTTTGGTCCTGTTGAAAACTTAACTCTTCTTTAACATAGCTGTCAAAGGCTTTAATAAATCTACAATATTAGGCAAGAACCTCCTAACAAAATTAATCCTTCCTATGAAAGATTGAAGGCTTTTCTTTTGATGTGGCAATGGCAGCTCCAAGATGGCTGCAATCCTTTTAGGGTCTACTATGATTCCTTCCTTGGATACTATGTATCCCAATAATTTCCCTTCATGAACTATAAACACACACTTCTTGGGATTAAGAGATATCCCAAATTCTCTACACCTTTCAAAGATCTTCCTTAGATGTTTGATATGGTCTGCTACATGTTTAGAATAGATAGTTATGTCATCTAAGTAGACCACTACAAACTTGTACATGAGGCTTTTAAAGGCCATATCCAATACCTTTTGAAAAGTAGCACCTACATTTGACAAACCAAAAGGAATCTTTTGATAAGCCATGGTTCCCCACTTGGTTGTAAATGAAGTCTTATATTAATCCTCTTCATTTACCAGGATTTGATTGTATCCTAAATAGCCATCCAATAATGAAAATCTCTTGGACCCAGAGACACATTGTAAGAATTTCTCCATGGAGGCTAATGGATGGCGGTCTTTTAAAGAAGCTCTGTTGATATCCCTAAAGTCAACACATAGTCTCAACTCCCCATTCTTCTTCCTAATAGGGACAAGGTTGGAAACCCAACTAGTATTCTTAATGGGGTAGATGATACCACTTTCTATTAATTTGAGCACCTCTTTATGCATGAGTGGCTCAAGCTTGGGATTATCAGGCCTTTGTTTTTGCCTTACTGGTTTGGCATTAGGCTCTAATTCAATGGTGTGTTGAGAAAGGGATGGATTGAAACCTTTGAGGTCTTCATATTGCCATGAAAACACATCACTAAATTCCTTGAATAATTGAGTGTAAACCTACTTCTCTGAATTAGTGTTTACTTTTCCAAACTATAAGCTCTTACCCTGTTCCAACTCTAATACAACACAATGTTCTTGTTGAACTACCAGGCCAGCTTTGTTTTTCTTAACTTGGTCATCCTTGTTGAAGATTGCTTCTAAGGTGACAAAACCTCTAGGCATCTTATTGGACTTGAGTTGTATCACTTGATCTCCATAGTTTTGCAATAATCTATCCTGATTATGTTATGAGAAAACATCCTCTTCAAACAAGAATTGCATAATTTGCTCATCATGGTCAAACACTTGCCAATTGATATTGTTATCAGGAATAGAAGGTCTAAAAATCACTTTGATATGTTGTTGGGTCTCCTCCTTTAAAATACTATTTGGAATATCAAACTAAGATCCAATAGCAGCTAGTCTATTTGCATTTTGATTTAGCTTCCTAGGGATGGAAACAATGTTGAAAGCACAAAAGTCTTCAATCGCATCCCAAACTCTATGTTTGTATGCTTTCATGATGTCATTTTTGGTTGCACTTATCCCTCTCACTTGGTTGACAACTAACTCACTATCACCATAAACTTTTAAGGCCTTAAGCGCTCTCTTTCTAGCCCACTCCAGTCCATTCACTAGACTTTCATATTCTGTAGTGTTACTAGTGCAAGAAAAACTGAATCTAAAGGCTGTATAGTACTTTTCTCCCTTTGGAGACACCAGCATAGCACCACCACCAGAGCCATGTCTGCTTCTAGGATCATCAAAAAATAGTTTCCAAACCTGATTATTCTAATCTTCTGAATCAATGTCCTCTTTGAGAAGGTTTGGTTCTATGGATCCACTTTCTTGTATTAAATAACTTCCCAAACCAAAATCCCAAATAATATTTTCTTGGGCCTCTTAAGCTCTTTCATCTAGTAAAATATTAGGGATACTCTCTATCTTAGTGTTTGCTTCTCTAATGTAGGGTGAATTGCATTGATCATATTGGACACATATGGTTCTATATGGTGTGTTGCCAATGATTCTGACTTATGGTGACCTTGGTCCCATATCTTGTGTGAAATAGCATGTGAGACCAGTTAGAAGAAAGGTATCCTCCTATCTTAGCTATAAATTCCCTTGATAAACATATGGAAAATAATGCAGGGAGATCTATGATATATATGTCTAGGAGGATGGAGAAATTAGGACTTGCATGAAGGATTAGACTAGTATCCTTAGCCACACCTATAGTATTGACTGAGGATCCATCAAGTTGTGTAACCTTCTTTTGGAAGGGTTCATACTTAAGTCCTAGTTGGTTAGCCACTTTCTTGGGCATTATAGTGCTAATAGCTCTACTATCTACCATACAATTATGCACTAAAGATTTTCCAATGATTAAAGATACATAAAAGGGAGGTGGTTTCAAGTTCCTACCTTGAATGGTATTGGTTTTGGAGTTGCAGCTTGGAACCTACTTTTCTTGATCAATGTCGACCAACACTAGCTTTTCAATCTCTTTTGTAGGCCAAGGAGTTGTTGTTTCAGTCATGGCCTTCTTTAAAATTTTAGGCTATCCTAGGATAGCCAAAGAATCCCACATAGACATAGTGACATTCACCTTCTTCATGTTGTCCAGAATGTTGAAAGGTGTCACAGTGTGTGTTTTTTGTTGTGCCTTTGCTATGATAGGCTCCACCTCTTTGAGAATCTAGCCCTCTTTGCTTGCAATGGATTGAGCCTTCTTGAAAATAATAGGAGTAGCTTGCTATAGTGGTTCTACAGATGTAGTGGCTTTAATCCTAGAGTCTTCTCTCTCCATATCTTGAGCTCTTCTCTTTGATCTTGTGCTGGCTACAATAGTGAATTCACCATTGACCCCATTAAAATATTGCTGCTCCTAATTGAAAAGAGCAGTCTCATTTTCTTATGCTAGTTGCTAAGGGGCTGACCCACTAGAAGAGGCCTCTAATTGAGCATATGAAGCATTTTGAACCATTAGAGCTTGGTTCATCCATCCATTTGAACATGAGGCCTGGTTGTGAGGCTGATTACAAGGAAAGCACCATTCATTTTCTGAAACCATATTATTTTGACCAGGAACTATATCCCTAACTGGATTTGTAGAATTAAGAGGTGTAGGGTTATATGGTTGGAATGGCCTTTGATTAAAGTTTTTCCTTTGTCCCTGATAACTTCCTTGGTATGATGGCCTATTTTTTTGATAAGGCTAACCTTGATTCTGATATTGTTGGTTAGGCCCTTGGTCTTGTGGCTGAAAGGGTGGTCTAATTCCTTGACCTTACTTTTTTAGGTTTGTAACCTCTTTGGTTAAGGTTTGTATCAAGTTTTTCATTTCTTGTTGACTACTTTGTTGGCTATTTTTTATCTCTTGCAACTCTTGAGAGAAACTTGTTTTCAGCTCTTCACCACTAGTACTGGCTTGAGGTGCTAATATGGTGGGGATAGGGGTGGAAGGAGGAAATTGTGGAGGTGCAATGGGTTGAAGGCTAGGAAAAATAGGCATGGGGGCCTTCTTTCTATCACTCCTACTTGGATTAAACAATTTTCAGCCCTGACAACAGTGTCAAAAGCTTGGGGTAAAGAGTTACCACCCATAGACTAGATCATGATAGATATCTAGCTATTCAAGCTTTGCAAGAAGTATAGGAAAGCATGATCTGTTGATGGCCTCATAGAGGCTAGAATTCTATTCCATGTCTTGAGGAACCTTTTGTTGTAATTTGTCATTTGTTCTTGAGGGTCTCTTTTAATAGTTGTTAACTATTCTACCAGAGACAAGTTATTTGATTTATCCTCAAAATATTTACTTAATGCATCTCCTAATGCATCCCATGAATTAATTGAACCAACTGCTATAGTTATAAATCATTCAAGAGCCTTACCTTTGAGAGAGGCTACTAATAATTTTGTGGTCACATCTTCTTGAGTTATGTTGTGTATGCTGCAGATGGTGGTCACATCACTTATGTGCTCAAAAGTAGTTGTTTGCCCTTCACCAGTGAAATCAGGTAGACTCTTTAATGCCACCAAGGATACATCATGTTGTTGAGTGAAAGTCAATGGACTTCCCTAGTTGAAAGGTGTGAAAGCAAACTATCTAGCCATTGTAGGAGCTATAATTTGTTGGGTAGCAACTATGTGAGTTGTATTTGATGTTGGCTCTGAATCTTCTTCTAGATCTCTGGTTAGAGATCTTCCTCTTCTTCTAAGATGAAAGGGAAAAGGTCTCCTTTCTAAAGTATCAAGTGGTGTAGACTGAACTCTCCTTACAGGGGATGTTCTTTGAGTTGACCTTCCTTTGTAGCTTCTTTTAGAGGGAAACTCTAAAAATTCGGTAGGCTTTGAGCTTCTAGTCTCAATATTTCTCATAAACCTTAAGCAAGGCTAGCTTGAATCTTTTCACCAATGGAGTCACCAGATATACTTGATAGAAAACTTCTAAAAGTTTGTATTATGCAATCAGTATATTAGAGATAGTATAAATTTTGAGATGAACTTCTTTTGTGGTTCTTGAATTGAACCTTGGTCCTTTTTTGTAGATGGACCAACGGGATCACCTTTGAACTTTGATTTGATCGTGGTTCCACTGGGTGTTCTAGAACTGTTATACACTAAGTTTGCACCTTTGTTTCAAGTTCTCTTGGTCTTGATAACCTATTATAACATGGGAATCATCTTCAGGTGTGGGACCTATGCTAACTAAGTTGAGACCTCTAGATTCTAGGCTGGTTCCTCTTGGATAATCACCCAAATTTGCTTCTTGACATGAAAGTAAATTTCTTGAGGGGAAAAGGGATAGAATGAATGCATAAAAGGGAAATGACTGAAAAGAAAACTATCCTACTAGGTGGTACACCAAAATGATGGTTTGAATCATAGTATGGAGGATGAAATCAATGCATAAACTTAGGTCTAGGAGATCACAACTCACTAAATAGGCTTGCATCAATATTTCATAGAAGGGTCTGCAATGGGAAGAGGCTATTTATGGAAAGAAATAATTTCACAAACAATATCATTCCAAAGGGATTAGACACAATTTATGACCTACAAACAAAAATTCACCTTTACAAACAAACAAACACATAAATTGTAGAAAGAAAGAGGGATCAAGAACCCTAAGATATCCCTGAAAAACATACATATACTTCAATTCAATAAGAGATAATTTAGACAAGGAAGCATAAGGATAGAAAAAATGTCACAAAATGCCTCTGTAATGTTTAAATAATTAGTGAAAGATTACAAAAGTATAGAAAGCCAGAGCACAGAAAGAATACCATAGATAACTTTCCAAGAAAGAGAACTTTCTTTTCTACAATTCTCAACTCTGAGCTCTAAAAGCTCTCAAAAATTAATATACACATCTCCTAAATGCATGTAGGTAGGAGAAAAACCTAATTAGGGTTACATCAATTGCTTAAAAATGATATCAAACCCTAATTCTATCATTTCTGGCCATATTTGCCCATGAAAAATATCTCAGTTGATCAGATTTCTATCTTTGCATTTCCTTTCATGTTTGTACCTACAAAAAATCCAATTGCCATGATCCATCTACTTCCCTGCAACTTGTTCTTTCGATAACATTCAAAATCTGATATCCTAGATATTTGAATTTAAATATAATAATGGTTAGTAGGTGGTTCCATACTTTTCTTCTATCAACAGCCGATATTTGAATCTCAATCTCATTTTAAAACATGGCCATTCGATCTTCCCCTTTTTCTCAGCACCGCTTGGCATTGACTGCAAAATTAACCATAAGCTTACCTAGGTTCACTTTTCCCTTTGTTTGTAGAATTTTTGAATGTTCTAACTGACCCCAGTTAAGTCTGGTGAATGAAAGACAAGCCTCAATCACTGATTCATAGAGTACCCTATAAACCGTGGGCCCAGAGCTGCCACCTATCACCTTTTCATTTGTTTCGATCGCCTTATCAGCAACACCTTAGCAATTTCTAAAAATGGACCCACTGTAACACTTGATTCACATCTAATGGTGGGTGTATGAACTCATAGCCCCTGAATATTCCTTCAAATCATACACCCACTGTATATCTTTCTTTAGCTGGGACCCCACTAACACACGAATCCACTCCTTACCCTCTCATCACTTGACAACCAATCACATTTAAGCACATCAATAGTACATAGTACTGGACCCACTAACAAGTCATCATACTTCAACCAATAAGAATCAAACATGTCGGCATGAAATGTCATCGGTCCCACTTGACAGAAGCCTTGATAATAAAGCAGAATCGATGATCGGCGTATGATCTCATGTGTCAGAAAGATTCTTTTAGATCATAAGACAACTGTCGATCTTATGACATGTTAGCCCCCCCATGCAGATTCTCTAACATTGGCACTACTGACATATCTCTACATCATGATCTTTTGGCCAATGAAAAGCAAACATGTCAGACAATGTGGTAGTGGACCCACTGAGTAAATGAAGCATTGTGTTGGAATGAAGATCAATGGTCGGCGTATGATCTCATGTGTTAGAAAGTCTCCATGAGAAGATATACCAGCCATTGATTCAATTTAACTAGGACCCCATGTGCGACTAAAGAACTTAATCATTTGTTAGGTTGCTGAAAAAGAAAATATGACCACTGGGAATTAAGTGATTATGAGAATCACTGCATTCACCGAATTGTTGAGTAGGAAAGGTAACCATTGGGGAAATAGAGAAATGGCGATTGGGAATTAAAAATGTGTACATACCAAAAAGGGAACCTTAAGTTTCCAATAAAGGTAATGAAGAATAATAATAGCCCTAGGGTTTTTAGGGCTTTTGGGGTATAACGACTAGATTTTCAAATTTTTAGACCTGCAGACCAAGGAGTCTAAAGAATTTGCAGAGGCTAGAGAAAAGAACATAAAGCCATGAAATTTTTTGAGGTGCTTGGCAGGGTTAAAACAAAGACCTCTGGATAGAGTTTAGACAAATTTGCATGGAACAGGAAAAATTGGGCAACAGGTACAGGTAGTAAAAAGTTCCATCATAGTAATATTGTGTTCATGCATGTCCTTCAGTTGATCAAGAGTTAAGGGACCAGTGGTCAATTTAATATAGCCATTCTCCATCATTTCTAGTGTAGAATTCCCAATTCCAAATATGCGTAACTTCATCTGGCTTTTCCATACTATGAAGTTCTCTTTTTTAGCTTTGGCACTTCCCTCTTATACATCTTGAGACCTTTTTGTTGGAGTCCTTAAAACTCTATTCTAAGCAACCATGCTCTGATACCAACTATTAGAATAACTGAGAGGGGGGTGAATTAGTTATCTAGTGTCCGACAAAAAAATGTATAATCCAAAACAATTCTTCAACTTCTGCTACTCAGTAAACATAAAATACTTTCACTGTCTATGTTTTTACCGATTATCAATCTAAACTTTATAATAGTTATCGATCAAATCTAACATGTAATATGCAAAGTATGATAATAAACAAATATCATAATCAACACATAACTCAAGAGATTTGATTGTGTACAATGGTTAAATATGTAATAGTAGATGATCTACCTTGAAACAACTTCAATTACAATTTACAGATCAATGTTCAACTCATTCAAATCTTTCTAATCGATATACCACTTCAAATTCAATACTATATCAACTTACTATCCATCGATAATTACTCTCTGTAGCTTAGTAATTATTTTGTGGCTTGGTTCTTATTAACTAGTATGATCAGAATGCATGGAAACATGTTCACGTGATAGTTTTGTAGTATCTTCTTCTTCTGGTGATGTTTCAACAATGAAACCAATGTCTCTTATATAGACAAGTAAATCATTTTCTTTTCCTCCATCAAATTTTTCCGCTTAATCATATTCATAGATTTTTCCACTTTAAGCTTCCTCAACTGATGTGTCAGTAACACGTTTCAATCTGCTCCATTAGATCTTTTTTTATTTATGTAAGTCATCGATCTTCATAACAAACCTTATATGTTACCTCAATTTCATACACTTTACAGCTCATCACTTTATCAGTTAAACTAATCATTTAATTCCTTTTTGTTTTTCTTGGTTAACAAAGAAATGCATCTGTGAACACAAGCTTGGTTAACACTATGCTCGGTATACACTACATTTTGTCGAAGTATACTAGAATGCTTTATTTACTGATAACACTGATTTGTGTCTTTTAGCTCTATCCTTCATTATAGATGAATGAAACATAATAAAGTCAATTTCATCAAGTCATAGACTCATCAACAAGTTACTCAGTATAGGATTTGAGCAATACAAATCCACAAAACTTGAAGATCACCTGCATACAAAAACTTATTACAAGGAAGTAGAGACAAGAAGAGGGCAAGGGTTTGACTCAAAAATATGAAGAATAAAATATCCTCAATTAATGAATAAATTAAATGTACAATGGATCATCCTTATAAAGGAGATCAAATGCCTTGAAAAGGAAAACCCTAGTGCATGTAATAATTAGTTTAGCTATTACATGACTAATGCATGCAAGTTTATATTTAAAACAACTAATGCATGTGTGTTTAACTAAAGAAAAATGAGTTGACATCTTAAGAAGGGAGTAAAGTTAATTAATATAATTAATACTTTACTCTAACACCCCCCCTTAAGGTGAGCAACAATGCAGCTACAAACAATGCAAAAAGAAAGCAAAGGAAACTACAATGCTGAAAGCATAAAAATGGGTCCCAGCAACATAGCGTAATGAGGTACCCACGTACAAAAGAGAGTCTCTATAAAGTGGAGAAATAGAGAAAACCACATGGGAAAAACTCTACTCCAAAAGAGACAAAAACTAATCTAAAGAACAGAAGAAGCCTCAAAAACTAGGAATGTTCCAGAAAATAGGAACAAGAATGAACATGTAGAACATCACTGAAGCAAGAAGATGCAAACTCTATCAAGAAGTAACTACTGATCTGAAGATCCTCCATAGAAATATGACTGGTAGAGAAGACTATAATCTACACGAGTGCCCTCAAATAACACTACTCAAATCAAGAGGCAAACAAAGGCAAACACCTGAACTCGAAGATACAGATGGAATAAACACCAAAAGTCTAAAGAGCTGATCAATCAAAGATGGAAGAGTGCATCCAAAAAATAGGAAAGAAAAGAGTGTCCATATGGTAAATGATCCATCTCACCGGAATGCATAGGTACCCAGCCACTGCAACCGCCTAGTACATAGGAACAAATATTGAATACATAGCTCACACTATCAAACCAAGGAAGCAAAAGAATGATCAGTAGAACCCCCCCCATAATGCTAACAAGGGAGAGGTGACAGGTACACTGAAAATAGTGCCAATAAGAACTACATCGTGAAGAACCAAGAACATCGAAAGTGCATAGAAAGCACAAGCACACAAAAAGATACCTTGAGGCTAATGTCATGGAAGGAACACTCACTTGACAAAGGTAAATGGAAAACAAAGGCAAACATCAAACCCCCCTAGCACTTTATAATGGAGTGCAAGTACATAAAGCACAAACATGTGCAAGATCCCATACATGCAATAGAATGAAACTTTATCTCAGTGTGTGTGCATAAAAGAATGCTATAAAAGTGAAGTATACTCTACTCAAAAAAGAGAAAAGGCTATTGAAACAAAAGAATAGCCTAAGAAGAGCCATCCCCTAAAGGGAAGAGATCCCAGGACCTGTAACATCCAAGATATCCACCGGAGTGCAAAAATGCAAAAAAATGAATAAAATATACCTAGAGTAGAATCTGGAAAAATGACTCATAGAAAAAGTAAGCTCTCAGAACAAGCTTTCCAATGATATCTTGCTTTCCCAAAACAAAGTCTAGATGTGCAATATAGAGCTTACAGAGTGCAAAATTGAACATTTAGCTTTGACAGTAAAAAAACACCATCAAAAAAGAAAAATAAAAAATTCAAACCTCTAGATCTGGATAGAGCTCAGAACCAACTTTTTGATGATATCTCATTTGCCCAATTTTGACACCATATGCTCAAGTTATGAGCAAAATACCAACTACTGTGCTGGAGGGCCCAAATGGTGTCTAAATGTGCTGATGTCAACACTTCATAGGCTTAAAATTGACGGCAAAATGGTCGTCACAGCATGCAAGCCCCCTGGTCACCATATGACCAGGGGCTAAAATTGCATGCACTGGCATAAATTTGATGGCCAAATGGTTGTCGCTGTCCAAAATATTAAAATAAATAAATAAATAAAATAAAGGCAAAATTGCATGTGTGCCTCAGGATTCGTGTCAAGCCATTTGGATTTTTGCCTCGATTTGCATGTCAAAATTTTTTATCTTAATTTATGTATCAAACAACAAAATGTTTACCTTGATTTGCATGCCAAAATTAGATAATTTTGTCTTTGGAATCATGCCAGTTCATACAAATTCTATCTCGAGAAGTGTGTCAAGCTGTTTGGTACAAAAAAAACCCTAAAATGTAAAGTTCCCCAAATTTGAGATATTTTATATTGAAATAGGGGTTTTTGGACACTATGAGCTCAACCGTGAGGTCCGTTTGAAGCTAGGATGACCAAAAAAATAGGACCCCTCTAGATTCAATAAAAAACCCCAAAAAAGCTCTCATCTAAAATAGATGAATTTCATCTCTGAATCCTTCAAACACAAACAAGCTATAGAAAATTAGGCTCTGATACCATGTAGGATTTAAGAAATACAAATCCACAAAACCCAAAGATCACCTGCATACAAAAACCTGTTACAAGGAAGTAGAGACAAGAAGAGGGCAAGGGTTTGACTCAAAAATATGAAGAAGAAAATATCCTCAATTAATGAATAAATTAAATTTACAATGGATCATCCTTATAAAGGAGATTGAAAGCCTTGAAAAGGAAAACCCTAGTGCATGTAATAATTAGTTTAACTATTACATGATTAATGCATGCAAGTCTATATTTAAACCAACTAATGCATGTGCATTTAACTAAAGCAAAATGAGTTGACATCTTAAGAAGGGAGTAAAGTTAATTAATATAATTAATACTTTACTCTAACACTCAGTGTATTCCTTATCCTTATCTGACATATACATCTTCCTCTTGTAGATATTTCTATTCTTCATCTCTTTCACCTTTCTTTAGATGTGTCAGTATAGTAACTTACAAGATAAGTATTGTCAAGGTAGTTGACATCAATGACAACATAATACTAATTTAATCATCTTGCATATCTAATCAGCAACTCCTTAGTAATCTTGAATTACAAATTCTCCATTCAGGTTCTAAATCAGTTGTAGTTCATCATGGGTGTGTGGCGTACCCATCCCTAGCACATCCCCACACTCGGTACTCTAGGGTTTTGAGGGGGGTGCACGTCCCCGTGTTACACTGGTGTATCATGAAATGATAATCTGCTTAAATATGGAAGTGTAAGCATGCAAATCTTTGAAAGTATGAGCAAAAAGAAATACATTAGTAGTACGACCCTTAAATTTATAAGGTTGAGCTCTTTATTCTCCTTCATAAGGTTCCTCTTCTTCATGTAGGTTTTCTCCATAAGATTAAACTTGGAATCACTTCTTTCCATCTTTTCCTTCCATTTCCTTTTTCACCACCCTCTACCAAATCACACCTTTATATGATTACTTTGCACCTTTTTTATTTTAACAAATCACACTTTATTACATTAATAATTATTAATCATTGTATTTTGATGAAGAATCACATTAAGGACTACACATGTGGTAGCTCCACTAGTAGACAAGGAAGAAGGAAAAATGTTGCCTTATGATTTTCAAATTCAAACAATTAATTAGGGTCATTAGAGTAGGGATGAGGACATGTGATCTCTCAATGATTCAGTAACTTGTTTACTCAATCATATGGATAAGGATGTAAAACAAAAGTAGAGCACTAAGATCAAGTGAGTGAGCTCAAAGATTGCATCAAAATGAGTTTTGATGAAAACTCCCCCTTTTCTCCCACATTGAAGCTATTAGACAAGGGTAAGCAAGTCTAGGATGTAGAAAGTTGAATAAGTGCCACCACTTCATGGAGAAATTCATTGGAGGCACAAGGTAGAAAATTACTTTGGTAGGTTGTCCAATGTTATGATAAGTTAATTGATGAATCAAGTATCTTATCAGAGTTTGAAGAGACATTGGATGAGTCGCACATCACATTGGAGGATAATCTACTTGTCCCAAAGAAGTTGGCAAGGAATTTATTGGTAGAATTGCAAAGCAAGCAAGTGATAACATATGGGAGTCTTGGAACACCATTAGAATGGTATCAGGCCACCAAAAGTAGAGCAAGGATGGTTAAAGAATGCAAGTACAAGTTTACGATTAGGAGAGATGTTGTGAATGTAGCCATGGCGGAGAAGAAAATTTTGTGAAGGCCATATCATGTACTTTGTGGGAGAATCCCAGTAAGGTTTTGTTGACTAAGGTCATAATTAAAGAACTTAGAGGGAATGTGAGAAAATCAATAATTGAAAACCTCATTGTTGAGCTCAGGAGGGTTAAGGGAAACTTCAACATTTTCCAAGATAAGGTTCTAGAGATCAAGGAATTCATGGGATAGAAATTGCCGAGTGACACCTTTTCTGGCATCGATAATTGATTCCCATTGTTGTTCTTCCTATACAAAGGAAGTGTGTGGTAAGTTCTATGTTGCTAAATTTCCTTCTACTTTTAAAGAAGCTAATCTAGGTATAAAATTTTCCAATTCACCATAAAGGGTTAGAGGGTTGTAATATTTGTGTTATTTATTGTTCTCTAGTTTTCTAACCCTGCTACAATTTAGTATGAAGATCAGAATTCAATACATTTCTTAGTGTTATTGGTGGAATATTTTGATCTTTTGCTAGTCTCATATTTTTTGTTATCTTGCTAGTGTATGGATGTATTTCATTGTGTTTCATTTACTATTCAATGAATTTATCATTGTGGCATAGAACATTCATAGAACTAAATATAAAAAATTAGAAAAGGAAGCATGCAAAATGTTTGACAGAATTACTTGGGAAATATAGTGACAATTTCTAAACAAGACTTCCACATAAGTGTTTGACGAAATGCCTACACTATGTATGTGATATTTGTGATGTAATTTTGGCACAAAACTAGTAAGGGTTCTTATATTTTTCTCCACAAATACACAAAATCTAGCAAAAAAAAAACACTGTTTTAAAAAAAATTTGATGTATGAGTAGCACAATACCATTTAAACATTGGCAATGAGTGCAAGAAATAATAATTCCTGAATTCCAAAGGTAGCCTCAACATTCTAACCCTAACAAAAACTTGTTTAGAAAATTTCTTGAGAAATCTTCAAGAATGGAAATGAAAAGAGGAAACAATTATTTAGCATTGCAACTACTTGAATACGACCTCTTAGTTTCCAACTTCA
The DNA here is from genome assembly GCA_027943335.1 of Chamaecyparis obtusa. Lineage (NCBI taxonomy): Eukaryota > Viridiplantae > Streptophyta > Pinopsida > Cupressales > Cupressaceae > Chamaecyparis > Chamaecyparis obtusa. Next base: position 994,322 of record BSBK01002799.1, on the reverse strand, counting down.
AATCATCCATCTTTTGACAGTGTCAGTGTTGGATGATTGCCACAAAATTTCCCCACAAGTGAATTTCTAAGCCAACTAGATGACTTAGTAGTAAGAGAATCCAAGACATCAATTTAAATTTACCCCTCCACCATAGCCTCAATAGAAGCCCTAGGGAAATCACCCTCTTGAAAATAACCAACATAGTAGAGACCCAAGGGAAATCACCACTTGCAAAACACCCTATAGACACATCCCAGACATAATCTATTTGCAAGCTTGAATCACCGACGTCTTGCAATGTGCAAACCTTCTTTTCACAAAGTTCCTCAGAAACCTATGGGACAAAGCAAGAACTTTAAAAGGAGGAATAACCCTCACTCTATCACCCATGTTAACAAAGTTAGATTGAACAACATCAACACCAAACACAAAAATTTTATCCTCCAAAACTTCCTGAGCAGAAGCTTTAGGAACCTGTTGGTTGTTTTTGAGAAAAGAATCAATCCTTTGTAGAAGAAGAGAGCCTTTTCTCAACTCCCACAACTAATTTCCCTCAAGAATATTTGCATTAGGTTTCTTTACAACCTTAGACCCCTACATCTTTAGATGAGCCTCCAATAGTATGTCAAGGATAAAATCATCCTCCTCGACCCATGCACACATCCAATCATCTTCCCCAAGAAGAACAATATCAAAACCACCATCTTTTGCACCGTAATCAACAACATCCTCATCCAAAATGGCATCATTGAATGAGTAAGCTATAATAGTCATAGCAAGGGTGTTTGAAAAATGGCCATTTACAGAAATAGAGGAATTTTTGTCCTCCCCAGCCTAGTTGCTACCAAAAATAGAGCGAAACACTAGATTCACCATCATTGCTAGGATCACCTTCCAAGTTGCCTTTTCTTTCATGTGCCTTACCTAATGGAGGAACCTTTGCTGTTGCTAGGGTTTGGTGTGTTACCTCCACCATCATTTTCACCACCTTTGAAAGGATCCAAAACTCTTTCCAAATTAAGGCTAGCTTAATTTGGTCAGTAAAAAATCTTAATTGTTCATGTGGTAGAGGGCGACCCCATGAGGATTGATCCTTGGATTTTTTCACTACATGCAAGAAACCCCACTATTTCATCATAGGGTCTCCCCTATAAATCTCAGTCTATTAGTCTCAGCTACTATTTGCATATTTTTTGATTCAATTACTTGAAAATTAGAAAACAAATCATAAAAATAATAAAGTCATAATCAAGACATTACAATACATGTGCATATTTTGTCAATTGTAATACCACTTGTATGGGAAAATAGAAGCATATTAATGATGGATTTCATTATTATTTCTTGCACTAAAATTTCACATGAGTATAGCATGTGCATGGTTGTAAGGTGAGGAAATAGTTTCAAATTGTAAACATTTTAAGGCCTTTTTGGTACATGGAGATAATAAGAATGGCTGCTAATGAGAAGCTTTTAGAAAAAAAATTAAATGACTTTCAAAACCCTCAATAGTTAAAAAGTAATAGATTGTGAAACAAATAATTGACTTTTCTACCCTCGATAGTTGAAAAGTAACAAGTTGTGAAACAAACAATCGACTTTTCTACTTCCATTTTTGTTTAGGATTCCTTTAATTCAACAAGTGGAGCAATTAATCAACATCAATTATAAAGAATCTATAAATAAAGATTGGGATTATTGATTTTATTATCCATAGTGATCTACAAAGATGAGAATGAAAATTGTGTCTCATCTAGAAGTTGAGAGCTGAAGTAGAAGGGCTTGATAGAGAATGTAATCCACTTGTGTTTGTTCATTTAAGCAACTCTAATAGAAGAGGAATTGACACTACCATGTTTTTAATCCTTTAAGAAGGATTTCCTAGGATAAAAATCTTGTATTTGTGTTGCATCTTTTCATTTTTAGTTTGTTTCATTATGAATTGCTATTTAATTCCTTTAAACTAGCAGTGATTTGGATGTCCACGTAGAATGGTAATTTTCAATTTTGTTTTGGTTCAAAGTTTCTAATTTGTTTTGGTGTAAATTAAGATCTTTCTCTCTCTATTCCTTTTTCATTTCCTCTTCTCAGTTCTAATTTTTCCTAAGTTACTGGTTCGAATTCGAATGCGGTTGTGGGTATGAGAACCCAGTACATAGATACCTAAAATTTTTATTTTTTTTTGGGGGGGTTTGCATACATTTGGGTACATGAGTATATTTTATATATATATATATATATATATATATATATATATATATATATTATAAATTTATATATATATATATACAAAAAAATTAAAGAAATATATAGAATTTAATCATTTGATAGTATGATACTTCATCATTGATCAATGCCAAATGCCAAAGATAAATATTAAATGCCAATTGATAGTTTGCAAATATTCTAATAAGCCCATATCATATATGTCTATGTTCATGATTCCAATGAAAATCAAAAAATCATTTCAATTAAAAAATGTGGTTCACGATTCATCAATCATCAAAAGGATTATAAAAAAATCATCATTTATTGGATTTTCATCATCTGCTACAAGTTCAGGATCATTTGAACCCAAAGTAGTTCCACTTGCACTAGATTATTTTTGGGTGCTAGTATCTAGACACATCCACAGGGTGTGGATGCACTTCTTGGGTGCATCCAAGCACATCTCCCCTCCGAGTCTATGCCCAAATGAGTCTGAATCTGGATGTACTGGCAAGAGGTGTGAATCCGGTAACTGATAATTTTTCCTTATGTTAAATTTGACATTTCTTGTTCCATGGCACATCATTCTAATATTCTTTTTATTTCTACACAAACATCCAATAGTGTGAATGATTTCTTTTTTTCAATGTTTGCACACTGTCACTTGCTTCTCCTATACTTGTTCTCTTAAGTAGTGATACTTAAATAGATATATGCTTTGTTTTAGAGTGCATTACTGGATTCTTTGAAATATTTATTGTACTGATGTTGTCACAATATATAATCACTGGCTCAGTGATTACCTCATTCATACCTTCCAACACTTTCTTAATATATGTAATATTTGAACAGTTTGTAGTAGCAACAACATACTCTGCTTCGACTATAGACTGAGAAATGCAAGCCTACTTCTTACTTTTCCATGTAACAAGTCTTTCACCGAAGAAAAATACTCCTCTGGTGGTACTTTTTCTTTCATTTCCAGCCCAATTAGCGTCAGTGTAGACTTTGAGTTCAAATTTACCTTCCTTAGGATACCATAATCCATAATCTTCTATTTTCTTCAGGTATCTTAAGATTATCTTTGTAGCAACCATATGTAACTCCCTAGGATTTGCAAAAAATCTTGCAACAATTCCCACATCATGTGCTATGTCTGGTCTACTATGAACTACATACATTAACTTACCAATCATAGATTGGTATAGTGTCTAGTTCACCTCTAGTTCACCTCTATAGTTTCATCTTCCTTAGTTAGTTTATATCCAATAGCCATTGGTGTTCCAATAGGTTTAGCATCTTCCATGCCAAATGTTCTCAGTATTTCCTTGATATATTTAGATTGTGTGATGAATATCCCATCACTCTGTTGAATCACTTGTAGTCCTAGAAAGAACTTAATCTCTCCAAAAATAGACATTTCAAATTCTTTTCTCATCTCATCAGCAAAGGATTTACATATGTGATCTTGACCTCCAAAGATAATATCATCCACAAATATTTTAGCAATAAGAATAGTATCATTAGTATCTCCTTTCATATACAAATTGTTGTTCTCACTAGTTCTAACAAATCCAATACTTAACAAATAATTATGCAGCCTTTCATACCATGCTCTAGGTGCTTTCTTAAAACCATATAAAGCTTTATGTAATCTACATACCATATCTTTCTTGTCTGGATCAACAAACCCTTTTGGTTGTTCTATGTAGACCTCTTCTTCAAGTATTCCATTCAAAAATGCTGACTTAACATCCATTTGATAAACTTTGAATTTTTTCTATGCAGCATATGCAAGTAACATTCTAACTCCTAATATAGCAACATGTACAAATGTTCCACCATAATCATTTCCTTCCTCATGTGCATATCCCTTGCATACTAATCTAGCTTTATTTTTTGTTACCTCTCCATTTTCATTCAGCTTGTTTCTGAATATCCACATAGTACCAATAACATGCTTATCTTTAGGTCTAGGTACTATTTCAATTCTTTACCAGTCTCTTTTTCTACGTTTGCTTTATACCACTTGAACATCTTGAATGCCTCAAATTTTTCTTTCAAAAACATGACAGTCATCAACCTAGTATAATCATCAACAAAAATAATAAAGTATTTGTCTCCATAATAACTCTGAGTTCTGATAGGACCACATAGGTCGGTATGAACCAACTCAAGTATCTTCTTTGTTGAATAATCTTTTCTTTTGAAATTAGATTTAGTCATTTTACCTTTCTGACATTCATGACACATAACATGATTAGGCTTTGACAAGTTAGGCAGACCTCTAACCCTTTTCCTTTTACTGATCTTAATCACGTTATCAAAATTCACATGGCATAACCTCTTATGCGACAACCAAGCATTTTCATTTTTCATCAACAAGAAATAAGACTCATCAGTATCAAGATAAAATAGATTACCTCTTGATTGTGTTCCAGTTCCAACTACTCTTCCTCCATCATAAATTTTTTTCACTTTCTTGCTCTCAAAAGAAACTCGATGACCTAAATTGTTCAGTTGAGCCACACTTAACAAATTATAATTTAGTCCTTCTACCCAATAAGCATTTTCCCATTTTATTCTATCATTTATCATTAGGGATCCTTTATCTCTTACCATACAGGGTGTGTCATTACCCATCTTAATAGATCCTCCACTGTATTGTTCAAGATGATCAAATTTATCATCATCACTAGTAATGTGATGTGTACAACCACTGTTTGTGATCCATGTATTGTTTTTATTAACCTTTGAAATCAGTGCTATTTTGACATGTTTTTCTTCTTCCTCATAATCATCTTTCATAGCAACAAATACAACTTCTACATCATCATCTGAGTCAGATTCAGATTCATTTTCTTCTTCTATGTAACATACCTTTTTACCTTTATCATTATTGTCTTGGTTGTCTTTGTTGTTGTGTTGGTATCTCTGATTGTTTCTTCTCCCATAGCTTTGTTCTTATCTGTCTTTGGTTCTTTCATCATCTTTCTTGTGTGGACATCTAGCAACAATGTGACCAACTTCTTTATAGTTAAAGCATGCTAAAGGTAACTTACCTCTATACCTTCTTTACCTTTAGGTAATGTTCTGGCCATAAGAGCTTCAAGTTCATCAAGCTCATCATTAGTATTTCTATCACTATCATCCTTATTATTTTTGCTACTAGACTTAGCAATCTTCAGAGAAGTCATGAAAGCAGATTCAACATTTAGTACAACACTATTATCATAATTATTCAGTTCAAATGTTGTAATCTTTCCAATCATATTATCAAGATTGAGTGTGTTGTTAGGTGCTGACCTATTTTCATGAATTGCAGATATTTTGATGGCATAGATAGGTAATAAGGTCCTTAGAATTTTTCTTACCAAAGTGTCTTCATCAATAACTCCATCTGATGCTCTAATAGCATAAAATACCTCTTTTATTATGTTTGTGTATTGCACAATGTTTTTACCTTCTTTCATCTTCATGTCATTGAATATTCCTCTTAAACTTTCAGCTCTTGCTCTCTTGACATTCACATCTCCATTGTATATTTGTGCAAATTTATCCCACATCTTCTTAGTAGTACCATAGTCCTTTATGTCTTATAATTCAACATCTGAATAGGCAACAACAATCTCCATCATGGTAACATTATGTTCATGCATGTCTCTTACTTGATCAAGGGTTAGGGGACCAATGGGTGGTGCAAGGTATCCATTCTCCATTAGTGTGAGGGCTGAATTCCCAATTCTAGATACATGTAGCTTCATTTGACTTTGCCATTTTGTGAAGTTATCCTTTTTTAGCTTAGGCACTTCCCTCTTAAACATTTTTAGACCTTTATGCTGAAGTCCTTAAAACTCTGTTCCAAGTAACCACATATCTTATACTAATTGTTAGAATAACTAAGAGGGGGCTAAATTAGTTATCCACAGTCCCAAATCAAAATGTATAATCCAAAAATAAATTACTTTAACTTTTTTCAACTCAGTAACATAAGATACTATACTGTTTGTGCTTTTACTGATTACCAGTCATTAAAATATAATGATTACCGACCAAATCCAATATGCAACATGTAAAGTATGATAACAAACAATCACCATGATAAACACATAACACAAAAGATTTAATGTGGAAACCCTATAAGGGAAAAACCATCTGGGACTGGTAAGCCAAAAAATGTTCACTCTTTTGAAGTGAGGATGGTGAAGACCCAACCTTGTTAAAGGTTACAAACACACTGTGAGGTGTGACCTTGTTAGAGGATTTTAAACCAATAGTTATCGTCCAAGCATCATTCACTATGGGGTTGACAGGATAACAATGTTCATTCTATGAATGTTACATAAAACACTTTCCTAGTCCACTCAGTTAAGATATTTCTCTATTTACAATGGTTAAAATGTAACAATAGTTGATCTGATCATAACAGAACTTCAATTGTAGATTATCAAATCTATGTTAAGCTCATTCAAATCATCTGATCAGTATATCAATTCTATATCAACAATAATCAATGAATTATTGTTGCTTGGTAATAGCTTTCTGATGCTTGGTAATAGCTTTCTAACACTCGGTAAACTCTACAGTTCAATTCTCCTTATCTAGTTTGATTAGGCATACATGAAAACTTATTCATGTGATATCTCTACAGTCTCCTTCTTCCAGCATGTGTTTCGTAACAAAACCCTCATCTCTTAAATAGACAAGTAAACTATTTTCTTCTCCTCCATTATATTTTGTCGCTTATTCTCCTTCGTCAATTTTTCTGCTTAAACCTTCCTTGGCTGATGTGTCAGTAACACATTTTAATTTCATCTTTTATATCTTTCTTGAATTTTAATAGCCGTTGATCTTCATAACAAACTTTATCTCCATCTCCTATCATGAGGTACTTTACAACTCATCAATCCTTATTGGCTAAAGTAATCATTTAGTTCCTTTCTCCTACTCAGTTAACAAAGAAATGTGTTGGTAAACACAAGCTTGGTTTATACTATGCTCGATATACACTACACTACTCAGTGTATACTGTGATGCTTCATCAACCGACCAAACTTCCTTATGTCTTTCATCTCTTTTCCTCATCATAGATGAATGAAACATAATCAAGTCAATAACATAAGGGCATAGAATCATCAACAAGTTAATCAATGTGTTCCTTATCCTCATCTATCATGTACATCTTTCTCATGTAGATATTTCTATTCTTCATCTCTTTTTCCTCCTTTCTACAGATGTATAGGTATAGTAACTTACAAGATAAGTGTTGTCAAACAAGTTGACATCAATGAAAACATATTACTCATTTAATCATATTACATATCTAATCAGTAACTCAATGATCTCTAATAAAAAATTCTTCAATTAGGTTCTAAATATGTTATAGTTCATCATGATTTACCCCCCTCTTAGTCATTCTAAATCAACATATGAGTGAATAGGATTTGTATTTGCAAAGTGAGTTATATATTTTTAGATCATAACCTATTGTTACTTTCAAACCATTTTATCAGTCTAAATCCTTTAATTAAGGTTAACCTAACAATAATTGTGTAAACCCTTTAATCAAGGAGACATTATGATAGAATGTTCTTAATCCCTCTAACAAGGATGCTATTAATAGGGTGATTAAATCCTTTCACTAGGTCACACCTAATAGTTTATATTGTAAACCTTTAACCGAGTTGGCTTCTCGTAGAGCTCACTTCACAAGAGTGAAAATCAGTAGCATGTTACAAGTTGTTTTTCCCAAATTGGGTTTACACTATAAATCTTGGTGTTATACTTGTGTGAATGTTATTTGATGTGAATGTTGTTGAAAGTTTTATATTTTGCAAGTTAATTACTTTTGGATGATGGACTACAAGTTTTATGTTATTGATACATGCTATAGAGACCGAGTTGAAAACTAGTTAGATCTTAGTTTTTTGAAAAGATAGATAGTTGAATTGGTATATCTAGACCTGAGGATAACTAATTCACCCCCCCTCTCATTTATTCTAAAATCATTCTAACAATTGGTATTAGATTTTTTGGTTCTTATAGAGAAAAAATTTTAAGGTACTTGAATCTAATGATCAAGATGTACAAAAAGGAGGTATTGAAGTTGACCAAGGAGAACTTCCCTGCATGGAAAAGTTTGATTAAATTTCATCTAGTTGGGATTGGTGATTCGGAAAAATACTATGTGGAAAATGATTATGTAATACCTGTTGCACCTTTGACCACCAAGAAGATGAAAGAAATGAAAGAACACAATGAGGAAATGTTGGAGATTGCATTTTCCCTAAGCTATCCTAAATTAGAGGACATCAAAAACTATACTAATGGAAATAAAATGTGGGACACTCTTATAGCTATGTATGGTGGGGACTAAAATGTACTAAGAGCAAAATCTGAAAGCTTGAGAGGTAAGTTTGATGAAATGAAAATGCAAGAAGGTGAAAATATTGCTCAGTATTGTGGTAGAATTAAGGAGGTAGTAAATGTTATTAGAGGAGCTAATGTAAACATTGATGATGAGATTATTATTAGTAAAGCATTGAGAAATTTTCTTTGTATCTATGCTATTAGAGTTTCTGTCATACAAGAATCAAGATGTAACCCTGGTAATGTCCTAACTTTGGAAAGTCTTATTGGAAAGCTTACTACTTTTGAGATGTCTAACTATGATAATTTAACTGTTCATAATATTGAATATGTATTTAAATCTCAAATGGTTCTTCATAAGCCTAAGAAGGAAAAAGAAAGATGTGTGAGAAGTGATAGCAACAATGACAGTAATAGTGACACTTTTGATGATGATCTAGATGATCTTGACACAATTATGGCTAGAAGGCTATGGAGAGGAAAAGGCAAATACAAAGGTAAACTCCTATCATCTATTTTTCATTTAACAAAGTTGACTATATTATAGCAAGATGCCCTGAAAGTACTGATAAAGATGAAAGAAGGGAAATAAAGTACAAAGACAAAAGAAATGACAGAGATCACAAAAGGTACAAATACTACAAAGAAAAAGGTAATAAATTTGGTTATATTGTTGAAAAGGAAGCTGACAGTGAAGCTAGTGAATTTGATGAATGTGATATATATGTTGTTTATGTTGCTATGAAAGATGATTATGATGAAGATGAGAAAACTACACTTATTTCATATGTGAGTAAAGGTGATAAATGAATTATTGATAGTGTTGTTCACATCACATGACTTGTATTAAAAGTAAGTTTTAAACTCTTAATCATTACAAAGGTAGAAGTGTTAATTTTGGTAATGATGCACCATATGTTGTCAAAGGAAAAGGATCAATAAGATTGACTGATAAGATTAGATGTGATAATGCTTATTGGGTTTAAGGTCTTAACTATAATTTGTTGAGTGTGGCATAGCTGAACAATAGTGGTTACCAAGTTCAATTTCATCACTGGAAAGATACAATATTTTATGCCATTGGTGAACTAATTAGAATTAGAGAACATACAAGAGGTAACTATTATAAAAATGGTCAGTGCTCCCCTTGGGATTTGTGATATGGTTTAACAGCCTCCTACATCTTCTATAAGTCTAGTGGTTGTATTGGGCATTAACATGTCAATCTTTTGGTGTAATGGCAACTACTACTTGTAACAAGTGGTATCAGAGCTTGGTCATAGGTTCGAATCCCCTCAAGTAACACTGAGGGGGAGATTGTTGGAAAAATGATCAGTGCTCCCCTTGGGATTCGTGACATGGTTTAACAACCTCCTATGTCTTCTATAAGTCTAGTGGTTGTATCAGGCATTAACATGTCGATCTTTTGGTACAAGGGAAACTACTACTTGTAACAGTAACTTGTTCTATATAGACCCATCTAAAGAAACATGCTTGTTTTCACAATTTGATGATGTATGATTATGGCATAAGAGGTTGTGTCATGTAAACTTTAATAATTGGTATCAGTAAATATTAGTAAGTTGAAGAAAGTTAGAGGTTTTCCAAGATTGAAGAAACCTGATAATGTGATGTGTAAACATTGTCAATTAGGAAAAATGACAAAGTCTGGTTTTAAGAGAAAGACATGTACTAATAATATTTTGGAATTGGTTCATACTAACCTTTGTGGACCTATGCATGTATAAATTTATTTTGGTGATAATTATTTCATTCTATTTGTTGATGACTATTTTAGAATGATGACTGTAATGTTTTTAAAAGAGAAATCTGATGCATTTTAGTTGATTAAGTTGTATTTGGAAAAAGTTGAAAATAAAAAGGGTAAAAGCTTGAAATGTTTAAGATCTGATAGAGGATGAGAGTTTATATCAAATGAGTTCAATCTATTCTACAATGACAAAGGAATAAAGAGACAAATATCTTCACCTAGGACACCTCCATAGAATGGTATAACAAAAAGAAGAAACATATCAATTATGGATTGTGCTAGAACACTGATGATTGAGAAAAATGTTACACAAAAGTACAAGAGAGAAATTGTAAGTATAGTTGTTTATACCTTGAAGTAAGTACAAATCAAGAAAGGTACAAATGATACACCTTTTGAGTTATGGTATGGATATGCACCTAATGTGAAATATTTTAAAGTCTTGGGAGTAGATGTTATATAATGAAAGACAATAGGATTGGAAAACTTGATGCTAAAAGTGATGAAGGCATATTCCTAGGATACTCCACTAAGAGAAAAGATTACAAGTGTTTGAATTCTAACACTAACAAAATTGTGGAAAGTGAAAATGTTAGAGTTGATGAAGATGTAGAAAAGAATGAAGTTGAGTGCAAGCAAGAGATTGAAGATTACAGATCTTTTGTATACATTGAAGAAGGAGAGGATAGTAATGCACCTAAACCAAATGTCAAGGAATTGTATGAGCCTACCAATCCACAACAATATATTATCAAGCATCAAGAGGATGTTGTCAAGCAATTAGAATAAGAGGAAGAGAATCTACAAGATGAACCTGAATATCAAGACCAAGGAGAAAGGAAATCTCAACCTACATTGGCACAATATGTGAGAAGACATCATAAGCCAGAACAAATCATTGGAGATAAATAATCTAGAGTTATGACAAGAAGTAAGTTGAAAGCTCATACATGCTTACTATGTGAATTTGAGCTTAAAATAGTGAAATATACTTTTGATGAAGGGTGCTCCCCTTAATACCACAAACACATAATAGAAACAAAGAAACAATAGCAAATTGCAAGAACAAAAAAATGGGCTTCTTATTATCTCTACAAATGTGGAATTACAAACTTTCAGAATTACAATATGCAAAGCCACGTGGGCATTCCCTTACAATATTCAATAGGCCAAAGCCTCGAATCAAAACTCAGATCTACTACCCAGAACTATTCTGAAACTGCCTAAGACAATAATACAGCCTTCCTTATATAGGAAATTTTCCACCGCCTAGGAAGGTTCCAAAATTTTAGCCAATAAGGCCGACCGAACTTAGAATTATTTTATTTTACATTTTATTACATCATAGTTGGCTCAAGATAACTTTTGAAACCCGAACAGAAATTTTGAAGAAAATTATTTTCTGCCATTTCAGGTGGCCCAACTTCCAAAGACCATAAGTCATCACCAGTTGACCCGATCAGCTATTATAACCCCATTTCAGAAACACCACGAAGTGCTCTATAGGCTTGACCTACACAAGCGCCCGTCACCCAAATTTTTGACCTCATTCGGGGCCTCTAAAGCCTTCAAAACTAAGTTCAAAGTTTTTGTACCCTGCTGCCAATACCGAAAATCTTCAATATCTTCCAATATACACTTGATCTGGCAATGAAACTTTATTGGCAGACTTATATAACCAAAATGAACCTCCAAGAAAGAAATTAGATCATTCTGAGAATAGAAAAAAATTACCAAAAATGGTAACTTTCCATAAATAGTAGCTCTGCACAAGATAGCCCTTATTGAATACAAAAACATAAATATTTTTTTTTTGGGTGATGCAAGATTGCTCTTACACCCAGGATGCTCCTGCATCAGACACCTGGGGTAGTTTGAGAAGTGACCCTATCATGACTCAAGTTTGAAGAGGAAAACCAAGATGGCTAACCTCCTCCCTAGACAACCATGATGAATCTTCAATAGATCATCCTTTCCACTTGACCAAATATTCCTCATATGTCCTGTTCCTTATGCTTCTGCCAACATGAATGTCCAGTATGTCTTCAATCTCCTTGGTATCTGAACTACTTGCTAGAATACTCCACTGTGCTGTTGTGATCTCATCTTCAACACCTCCTTCATGGTACTCTATCAAATCTAAAATGTTAAATACTGGTGAAATATTCAGCTCAGTAGGCAACTCTACCTCATATGCATTTCCTGAATCATACTTCTTTAGTATCTTACATGGTCCAAACTTTTTCATTTTCAACTTGTTATATGTACCAACTGGAAATCACTGCTTCTGTAAATGAACCATGACTTCATCTCCAACCTAAAATTCCTTATGCCTCCTTTTCTCATCTGCCTTAGCCTTATACTGTGTATTCATTTTGGTAATGTGCTTCGTCACTTCCTCATGGATGTTCTTCAAGTGTTCTGGAAACTCCTCAGCTTCAGCACTACTTATTTCTCCTTTATCTATCTTCCTCAACTCTGATGTATTTCTGGGACTATTCCCATATACAATCTAGAATGGTGATTTACCAGTGCTCCTATTGACAAAATTATTATATGCAAATTCTGCCTGTGGTAAAATCAAGTCCTATTCTATTGGCTTATCTCCAACCAAATATCTTAGCAAATTCCCCAAACTCATGTTCACCACCTCTATTTGTCCATCAGTCTGTGGATGATGTGATGAACTGAACTTCAAATCTATTTTTAGCTTCTTCCATAATGTGCACCAGAAATATCCAACAAACTTAGTGTCATGATCTGAAACTATGCTCTTTGGAAAACCATGTAGTCTCACAACTTTTTTGAAAAATAATTCTGCTATATGAATAGCGTCATTAGTCTTCTTGCAGGGAATGAAATGTGTCATCTTCAAAAATCTGTCAACTACTACAAAAATTGAATCATGTCCCTATTGTGTCCTTGGTAAACCAAGAACAAAGTCCATACTAATATCCTTCCATGGCTTCTCTAGTATAGGTAATGGTTGATACAACCCTATATTTTGCTTCACTCCTTTTACCATTTGACATACTCTATAACTCTGTACAAACTTCTTCACATCTTGCTGCAACTGTGGCCAATAATAATTCTCACTAACCAAAGCAAGGGTTTTATCATGACCAAAATGTCCAGCCAATCCTCCGCTATGCTTCTCCTTGATGAGATTCTCCCTCATACAACTTTGTGGAATGCACAACTGGCTCCCTCTGAATAGCATATCATCCTAGATGATGAAATCTAACCATTTCATCCTATCTAGAGTAACAGGTTCTCTACAAGCTTTCCAAGCTTCACCGAAATCAAGATCCTCTGAATACAAATTTTTGAGTTCATTGAACCCAACCACCTCAATCTGCATCTTTGTCAGCAACATTTGCCTTCTTCTAAGATCATCTACAACCCTATTAGACTTTCCACTCCTATGTTTCAAAACAAATGTATAACTATGCAAAAACTCAACCCATTTCAAATGCCTTTGATTCAACTTTCCTTGACTATTCAAATATTGCAAAGCTTGATGATCAGTATACAAAACAAATTCCTTAGGAAGCAGATAGTGTCACCACTTCTTCAATGCCTAAACTATAGCATAAAATTCTTGATCATAAATAGAATATTTTCTCTTGGCATCATTCAATTTCTCACTGAAATAAGCAACAGGTTTACCTTCTTGGCTTGTAACAGCTCCTATTGCAGTACCACTAGCATCAAAATCTACTTGAAACACCTTTTTAAAATCTAGAAGTGCTAGAATAGGTTGTTCTATAACTTTTTGTTTCAACAATTGAAAACTCTATTCTGCCCCATTAGTCCACTTAAATTCTTTTCTATCCCCTCTCATTGTTTTAGTCAAGGGTGCACAAATACTGTAAAAATTTCTGATAAACTTTCTGTAAAAGCTAGCCAAACCATGAAAAGATCTTACCTCAGTAGTACTCCTTGGAGTAGGCCATTCAATAATAGCCTGTACTTTCTCTGGGTCCATTTTTAGACCTTCTGCTGAAACTACAAATCCCAGATACACTAATTCCTTCTTCACAAAAGTACACTTCTTCAAATTAATCAACAATTTCTCTTCTCTCAGCTTTTCAAATACCATATGAATATGCATCATATGCTCCTCCAATGTCTTACTAAAGATCAAAATATCATCTAGGTAAATAATGAAAAACTTACCCATAAACTCCTTCAGAACCTCGTTCATGAGCCGCATGAAAGTGCTCGGTGCATTGGTTAGCCCAAAAGGCATGACTAACCACTCATACAGTCCTTCCTTTTTCTTGAAGGTAGTCTTCCATTCATCTCCTTCTCTAATCTGAATCTGATGATATCCACTCTTTAGATCTATCTTTGAGAAATACACAGCTCCACTCAAGCAGTCCATAATATCATCCATTCGTGGCAATGAAAACTTGTACTTGATTGTGATCTTTTTTATTGCTCTGGAATCTATACACATCCTCCACTCTCCATTCTTCTTTGGTGCTAATACTTCTGGTACAACATAGGGACTCAGACTCTCACGGATCAATCCTTTCTGCAACAACTCATGTACCTATCTATTTAATTCCTCACTTTCTATAGGTGTCATTCTGTGTGCTGCCTTATTCAACAAACTCACTCTTGGGATCAAGTCCATCTGATGACTGATCTTCCTATCTGGTGGTAATCCATCAGGCACATTATCAGATACAATATCTTGAAACTCATTCAACAAATTTGCAACTTCTCCAGGAACATCTTCTACTTCCTCTTTACTAGCTTTTGGAATTAAAGCAAAACACACATGCTCATGCCTCATACCATCTAGGAACTTTCTTCCATCAAAAAAAGTTATTCTTTCACTACCACATACCTTTTCTTTTGTGTCATTTAATGGCTTTAGCTTATGTCACACTCCATCCTTTATCAGGGAATAGGTATTTGCACGACCATCATGTACAACACATTGGTCAAACTGCCATGGTCTACCCAACAACATATGACATACATCCATAGATATGATATCACATAGTACCTCATCTTAGTACCCACCAATCTTGAACTTCACTAGGCATTGTTCATTGACCATGACCTTGTGGTCATCCTTTACCTAGGCAATCCAATATGGATGTGGGTTCTTCTGTCTCTTAAGCTTCAACTTTGTCACCATCTCTTCTGATACCAAATTGTCAGTGCTTCCATTTTCAATAATCACATCACAACACTTACCCTCACACTTGCACCTAGTGTGATATAGACTCCTCCTTTGTTCAGGTTCATTCTCACTACTCAATAGGACTCTTTTGTTAATCAGTGTTT
Source organism: Chamaecyparis obtusa (assembly GCA_027943335.1). Classification (NCBI taxonomy): domain Eukaryota; kingdom Viridiplantae; phylum Streptophyta; class Pinopsida; order Cupressales; family Cupressaceae; genus Chamaecyparis; species Chamaecyparis obtusa. The sequence continues at coordinate 978,688 of BSBK01002799.1, read as the reverse complement.
CTCCTCTTTCAGCATCTTTAGAATGTGATGATCTAACATCTTCATCTACATTCACAACTTTGGCCTAGCCTTCATTTCTCCTGTCTGTTCTTCATTGGCACTAAGGACATTCAAATGCCCTATGACCTTCTTCTCCACAGTGAAAACATGTTCCATAGAAGCCTCCTCTTCCAGATCCTTTTCTTCTTCCTCTTCCTCTCTGATCTTTATTATTCTGATCTTGGAAATGATTGGAATTGTTTCCTCATTGGTTCTGACTGCTACTGGCCTCATCCTTCTTTTTCGGATCTTCATTTCTACCTCCATATGACCGTCCACCAGATCTTCCACCATGACCTCTTCCACTTTGTCTACTCTCAAATTTCTTGTTCAACTTTTCTTCTACCTTTAGGGAAAACTGGTATGCCTCTTCAATACTATTTATTTGAACTAGACTCAACTCTTCTTAAATGCTCGGCCTCAACCCATTAAGGTAACAGGAAACTTTCTCCTTATCAACTTCTGCATGGCCTATTCTAATGAGGATTCGATAGAACTCCTCTGTATACTCCTGAACAGATCTTCCCACTTGCTTCAAACTTTGCATTTTCTTCAGTAGGTCAAGCTCATAATCAACAAGAATGAATTGTCACTTTAATTTGTCCACCATTCGATCCCATCTTATGATTTTATCTTTTCATCTTCTATTTCTCTCCAACTGAACCTCTTGCCACCAGATCTTTGCATGACCTTTCAATCTTGCCTTTGCAAATTTGACCCTATTAGGATCTTCAACATCCTCATACTCAAAATATTCTTCACATTCATTGATCCAGTTGATCAATTCTTCTAGGTTAAGATTCCCTGAAAATGTAGGAACCTCGATCTTAGGTCTCTTCCTGATCTTGGAAAGGGCTCAAAAAAGTCTTTCCTCTTCTGGGTTCAGAACTTTGCCTTCTCCTTCCTGTTCAAAATTTTCTTCTACTTCATCCTCACTTTCATCTCTGACATTAAGATTCATTCCTCTATGAATCTGCTCCTGCAGTGCTCGCATTTGTCTCTGTAGCTCTCTGACCTCAGGTGTCACAACACCAGCTCTTCCACCTCATTCCCTTCATGGAGGCATTCTCACGCTGCTTGTTGAAACCCTAACCACAGTCTTGGAGCAAACTGCTTCACAATTGGTGATCTGTTTACACACTCAAGAACTCCTTCTCTAATACCACTTGATGAAGGGTGCTCCCCTTAATACCACAAACACATAACAAAAACAAAGAAACAACAACAAATTGTGAGAACAGAAAAATGCTTATTATCTCCACAAATGTGGAATTACAAACTTTCAGAATTACAATATGCAAAGCCAGGTGGGCATTCCCTTACAATATTTAGTAGGCCAAAACCTCGAATCAAAACTCAGATCTACTACCCAAAACTATTCTGAAACTGCCTAAGACAATAATATAGCCTTCCTTATATAGGCAATTTTCCACCACCTGGGAAGGTTCCAAAATTTTAGCCAATAAGGTTGACCAAACTTAGAATTATTTTATTTTACATTTTATTACATCATAGTTGGCTCAAGATAACTTTTGAAACCCGAACAAAAATTTTGAAGAAAATTATTTTCTGCCATTTTAGGTGGCCCAACTTCCTAAGACCATAAGTGATCACCAGTTGACCCGATTGGCTATTATAACCCCATTTTAGAAATGCCATGAAGCGCTCTATAGGCTTAACTAGTGCAAGCACCCATCACCCAAATTTTTGACCTCATCTGGGGCCTCTAAAGCCTTCAAAACTGAGTTCAAAGTTTCTATACCCTGCTGCCAATACCGAAAATCTTCAATATCTTCCAATATACACTTGATCTGGCAATGAAACTTTACTGGCAGACTTATATGACCAAAATGAACCTCCAAGAAAGAAATCAAATCATTCTGAGCACAGACAAAAATTACCAAAAATGGTAACTTTCCATAAATAGTAGATCTGCACAAGATAGCCCTTATTGAATACAAAAATAGAAATTTTATTTTTTTTCAGTGATGCAAGATTGCTCTTACACCCAAGATGCTCCTGCATCAACTTTAGAGAATGAAGATTGGATACAAGCCATGAATGAAGAAATAGAGTAGATAGAGAAGAATAAAACTTGGAAACTAGTGCCGAGACTAGAAGACAAGAATGTTATTAGAACAAAATGGGTATTCAAGAACAAGATAAAATCATCATGGAGAAGTCACTAGAAATAAAGCTAGACTGGTATGCAAAGGATATGCACAAAAGAAGGCATTGACTACGAGGAGCCATTTTCCCTAGTTGCAATACTGGAAGGAGTGAGGAATCTACTTGCATATGCAACTTTTAAAGGATTTAAAGTGTATCAAATGGATGTTAAATCTGCATTCCTAAATGGGATATTGGAAGAAGAATTATATATTGAACAGCCATAAGGATTTGTTGACCCAAGCAAGAAGAATATGGCTTTCAAGCTACATAAGGCACTGTATGGATTAAAACAATCCCCCAGAGCATGGTTTGAGAGACTACATAACTATCTAATAAAGATTTGAATTGTAAGGACAAATGACAACAACAATCTGTATATGAAGACTAAAAATGGTAAAGGGGTTTTCTTGGCTGAAATATTTGTTGATGATATCATATTTGGAGGACAAGATGCCCTATGTCAAACCTTTTCAAATGAGATGCAAACTAAATTTGAAATGTCTATGTTTAGTGAGATCAAACTCTTTGTTGGTTTGTGAGTTTATCAGATGAAGAAAGGTATCTATATTACTCAATCTAATTATGTTAAGGAGATACTAAAAACTTTTGGTATGGAATATTCCAAACTAGTAACTATACCTATGCCTATTGGACAAAATTTATCTAAAATTAATGATACAACGAAAGTGAACCAAACCCTATATAGATCCATGATTGGAAAGCTACAATATGTTGTCCATAGAAGACAAGATATTGCCCTATAATTTGGGATTGTTGCAAGATTTTTTGAAAATCCTAAAGAGAGTCGCATGATGGAAGTGAAAAGGATATTGAGATATCTAAAAGGAACTGAGGACTGTGGATTGTATTACAAGAAGAATGATAAGTTTCAACTAAAAGTCTACACTGATTTAGATTGGGTTAGAAATGTTGATGATAGAAATAGTACAAGTGGTGGAGCATTCTTTCTAGGAAAGAGATAAGTCTCTTGGACAAGTAAGAAATAGAACTACATTTTCCAATCTACAACAGAAGGTGAATATGTAGCAGTAGCAATGAAATGTTCAAATTTAGTGTAGATCAAGCAATTATTGAAAGGTATGAAGGAGGAAATCACTGAGTCAGTTGTTATTTTCTGTGATAACACAAGTGCTATTAACACATCAAAAAATCTTTTCATGCACACTAACTAAGCATATTGTTATCAATTATCATTACTTGAGAGATTTAGTTCAAGACAAAGAAGTGAGATTGGAATATTTGAATACAAAGGAATAATTAGCAGATATATTCACAAAATCATTACTAAAAGATGCTCATGAATACCTTAGAGGTAAATTAGGGGTGATTCCCCTAGCTAAGGCTACCTAGAAACATATAGGAGCACTGCATCAAAATGTGCTAATCAGAATATTTGAAAAATTGGTGTAAAAGAGGTCACACTTTAGGAGTTTCCTAGAGTTGTGTGAAGTAAAGAAAAGATATTAATCAGTCATAAGCAAGATGAAAGAGGGAGTATATAGCATACATAACTGACATGAAGATATCTACATGGTAAAGATGTAAGTAATAGATACAAGTTTCTTTGGAATTATTGTCAAAGAGGGAGAGATTCAGTAAAGGGACAAATTAAATGAACCATGGGAAGAAATACATAAAAGTAAATGGCCCTAAGAAAAGAGGGAGAGATTCAGTGAATAAGAAAATCCAAATTTATATAAGAGGGAACTAGTATTTAGATGTGTTGGATGTGAATCAGAATGAAGCTAAGGATTTTAATGAAGATCTGTTTCATAGAGATTTTGGATTGTATGGTGAGTCATGTGATGTTCACGTAGTGTTTCCATCAATGCAAAAGAGGGAGATTGTTGGAAACTACAATTGAAACAATTTTTATATTGTCATTGATGTTAAACCTTAATTGGTAAGATAGTTTCTCTCTAGGAGATTACCATATCTTTTGATTGATAAAGAGGATTTGAAAAGAGGAGATAACAAGAAGACCTAAGGAAAGGTTGAGTTATGTGATACTTCAATGGGTACTTTATTAGTTGGCACATTGATAAGATGATATGTTGTTTATCTTTAACACCAAGTGAAGAAGAAAAACTGGAAACCTAGGATTAACCAAGAAAAAGTGAAGAAATCTAGTTTAAGTCAAGTGATGTTAGTGTCGACCGAGTGCTAGTTTATGCCGAGAAAATCTAGTGTCAAATGAACATCAATAATTGTCAAGGGATAGATAATTACAGAGAAAAGATAGTGTTTGCTGAGAAGGAAAGTGTTAGCAATGACCAAGATATCCAGTAATGACCAAGGAGATGAACACATTATTGACCAAGTGTCACTAATTTACATTTTGAGAAGGAATTGTGAATCCTAGCCAACATAGTTGAATTCTTGGGATATGTAAAATGTGTTAACATTGTTAATGAATGGTATGAAGCATTTAATGTTATTCCTAATTGATTACTAAGAGGGAGGTGAATCAGTAAATGTTATTTCATAATGTACCTTTAAAACTTTAGCAAACAATATACTTTAAAGCTAAGCAATTGATAATGAAATATAAAGTTAGATGCACAGATCAACACCAAATTTGTACATGGAAACCATCAGTTAGAAGGAAAAAACTATGGTTTAGTAGAGCTCACAACTTCACTACTATAGAATGAAGGTGCCCTATTAGGAACTTACAAAGCATTGGTTAAGGTGCTACCCAGTTAAGGGATTTTACAAGAGATCTGTTAAGATCTGAATCATGTTAGGAGTTACCTAGTTACAGGACTTTGAACATAAAAAAATATTTTACCGTGCTAGGGGATTTATACAATGAACTGATTAGGTCTACCTTGATAAAGGGATTTTAATTTGTTTTCACTCTCTATAAAGAAATGATCTATAATGACACAGATTGTCTGATTAGATCCTACCTATTGATCCTTCCCTGATTTTCCTAGTTGTTGATCTCTTTTATTTTTCACCTTAGTGATTGTAGTGCCTTTCTCAGAAGATATTTCTCCTCTTCTCTATGCAATCACCAACAATCAATAAAAACTCATCTTGCACCCTATGTCCTATATTTATTCTGACTCATAGAACTACTAGGGTGTAAATTCAACCATAAATCAAGAAACACATAAAAGCTATGTGATATGATCTAGAGTTTACCTTGAGATCATCCGTAGAACTAAAGCTAACTCTTGTCAAAAATCTAACTCCACTCCTAAGTGGTGGATGTCTAGTATAGTTTGGTTTTATGTCAAACTACTTCACAGAATCTCATGCAGATTTGTATGTAGTTGAGACCGATGTAATCTTATGATAGTAGACCAGTATACATGTATCTTTAGTCAACTGATGATTGACTAGTGTATTTCCTTTACCTGATCTACCAGTGTCTACTAGTGTATACACACTCTTCCTAGTCTATCGGTGTCTTCTATGTAATGTGAGTGACTGGTGAACCTTTATCAGTGAATGGTGTTGGTTATATATACTAATGACAACTAATATTTCTAATAATCTTCCCCTTTGTCATTAGTGGAAAAACCTTACATAACCATACTCACTTGTATCAATATTCTTTTAATTTTGTATACTGCTCCCTGTAGGACTCTTCCTCTATCTAAATGTCTCTTATTTTCTTTTTTGAGCCCATTCCCTATTCCACTTCTTTCTTTATCTTACTCTATTTTCTGCTTCCCCTATTTTGTATTGTCACTGTCATCTCTATCATTATCACTATCACTATCATCATCTTCCCCTTTTTGCCTCCAGAGGACAAAGGGTTCAAATTGGCATCTTGGAAAAAATGTCTTTATAAATGTCTTTTGGAGATGGAAGAAAAGTGTGTCATTGACCGATTACATGTTCTAAATTTGATTGAGCTACTTGTAGAGAGACAATGATATTCTCCATGTCTTCAATAGTCGTATGCTCTAGTTTGTTGATTAGGTTCTCAACATCTTTGGAAGATTTTTGCATTAAGTCTAGTGTAGGAGCTAGATGTAACTAAAATCCAACAATATCTTGGATTCACTTAGTCTTCTCCTTAGAAGTCTTTCCCAGAATGAGAGTAAGACTTGTGATTTCTCTACTGAAGCTTGTTGCAAACTTCTTCTTGATGTCATACTAAGAAGATGGAGTCTTTATGTCTTCTATAGCTTTTGCTAACCTTTCTATTAGATCTTCCATTAATGTATGAAAGTTTGAAGTAGTGATCATCAAACTATTGCCAACATGTAACTATTGATGAAGAATATTTAAAATGGTTGATACTATTACTTTTGACTTTGTAATCAATTTATTGAGATTTTCAATTCTCTTGTTCTCATAATGATCAATTGCTATAGTTTTTGGATTGGTCAGATCAACACCAACTATTGTTGCCAATATTTCCAACTGATCAATGACCAATTCATCTTCATCAATGTCAACATTTGGTACAAAGTTGTATAAGATGTCCTTTACTTTGGTCAAAACCATATCTTGTTTTCTCTTAGTGAGCTCTATCATCTACCTTGTTGATGTTGGAATAACTGAGAGGGGGGTGAATCAATTAAACACTATCCCAAATCAAAATTTATAATTCAAAACAAATACTTCAATTCCTGCTACTCATTAAACAAATATATTGTCACTATCTGTACCTTTACTGATTGTCAATTCTAAACTTATAGTATTTATCAATCAAATCTAACATGTAATATGAAAAGTATGATAACAAACAAATATCACAATCAACACATAACACAAGAGATTTAATGTGGAAACCCTGTAAAGGGAAAAACCACCTAGGACCGGCAACCCAAAAATGTTCACTCTTCTGAAGTGAGGTCGGTGAAGACCCAACCCTGTTAAAGGTTATAAACACACTGTTAGGTGTGACCTTGTTAGAGGATTTTAGACTAGAAGTTATCATCCAACCAACAATCACTCTAGGGTTGACAGGATAACAATTTTCACTCTAATGAATGATACATCAAAAGACTTTATGAGTCCACTTCATTAAGAGATTTGACTGTGTACAATGGTTAAATATGTAATAGTAATTGATCTACCTTAATAAAACTTCAATTGTAGATTATAGATCTATATTTAGCTCATACTAATCCTCCTGATCAATATTTTACTTTAGATTCAATACTGTGTTAACTTACTGTCCATCGGTAATTGCTCTTTGTAGCTTGGTAACTATTCTATAGCTCGGTTCTCAATAACCAATATGATTAGAATGCATGAAACCTTCTTCATGCGATAATTTTTTAGCTCCTTCTTCTGGCACGTGTTTCATAATGAAACCTTATTCTCTTATATAGACATGTAACACATTTTCTTTTCCTCCATCATATTTTGCCACTTAATCATCTCCATTGATTTTTCCACTTTAGGCTTCCTCGGTTGATGTGTTAATAACTCATTTCAATTTGCTTTGTCAGATCCTTTTGATTTATGTTAGTTGTTGATCTCCATAACACACCTTATATGTTACCTTAGAATCATACACTTTCTAGCTCATCACTTTATCAGCTAAACTAATCATTTAATTTCATTCTATCTTCATTGGTTAACAAAGAAATATGTCAGTGAACACATGCTCAGTTAATATTGTGCTCGGTATACACTACACTCCGTCAGTGTATATTGTAATGCTTTAGTTTACCAACAACACTGCTTTTTATCTTTCAGCTCTATTCTTCATTATAGATGAATACAACATAATGAAGTTGACTCCATGAAGTCATAGACTCATCAACAAGTTACTCAATGTGTTCTTTCTCTATTCTTCATTCCATCCACCTTTCTTCAGATGTGTCGGTATAGTAACTTACAAGATAAGTAATGTCAAGCTAGTTGACATTAATGACAACATAAAACTGATTTAATCATCTTGTATTATCTAACATCATCATCTCCTTAGTAATTTTGAATTTTCAATTCTTCATTCAGGTTCCAAATCAGTTGTAGTTCATCAATCTCTCCCTTTGGCATTGATGGCAACTCAAGTAATATGAAATGTAACATACACATGCCAAACATGTATTCTACAACTCTGTAAACAAATGTTGTAAGTTGAATAGACTTAATATGTTTAATCACTACATTATTCAACATTTGTAATGCTTGTCATCAGGTGTACTCTGTTTAGTTCTCCTATTCTTTTCAGATTGACTCTCCCTTAGATAGTTCTCATTGGTGCTTTTTCTCTCACTTTTTTCATATCTCTTCATATTATTTATCTCTCCCTTTGACAATAATGCCAAAGAAACAAATAAACAAATAGCTCTGTTAGTAGCCAAGTAACTCTCTATTGTCCATCAACTTCTCTGTATCTCTGAACACTATTAGCTCAATCTGTTCTAGTTCTCAAACTTAATCACAACCTTGCACATGATTCAAAGCATGAACTACACTGCATCAACATGAATGATCTTCTGATATAAATAGGCTGATGCAACATCTTGATCACCTTAGTGACTGAGAGACAGAGGACAGACCCCAAGTCTAGTCATCAAATATTCAAATGTGTCCTTCAAGTGGGGCTTTGTAAAAATATCTACAAGTTGTTCTTTAGATGTAACAAATTCTAACTTCGCTTGCTTCTCCTACACTTGTTCTCTTAAGTAATGATACTTAATAGATATATACTTTGTTTTTGAGTGCATGACATGATTCTTCAAAATCTTAATAGCACTGGTGTTGTCATAATATATAATCACTGGGTCAGTGATTACCTCATTCATTCCTTCCAACACTTGCTTAATATATGCAATGTTTGAGAAATTTGTAGCAATAGTAACATATTCTACTTCTATAGTTGACTGAGAAATGCATTCTTTCTTTTTACTTGTCTAGCTTACATGTCTTTCACTAAAGAAAAATGCTCCTCCAGTGGTGCTTTTTCTGTCATCTACATTTCTAGCCCAATCAACATCAATATAAACTTTAAACTCAAACTTTCCTTCCTTAGAGTACCAAATGCCATAATCTTCTATCTTTTTTAGATATCTTAGGATTCTTTTAGTAGCTATCATGTGTGACTCTCTAGGGTTAGCTGAAAACCTAGCAAAAATCCCCACAACATGTGCTATATCTAGTCTACTATGAACTACACACATTAGTTTATAATCATGGATCGGTAAAGTTTCTGGTTTACCTTAGTAGTTTCATCCTCCTTTGCCAATTTGCATCTAGTAGCCATTAGTATTCCCACAGGTTTAGTATCTTCCATGCTAAAAGTCTTCAATACTTCTTTTATGTACTTAGATTGTGTGATGAATATCCCATCACTCTACTGAATCACTTGTAGTCCTAGAAAGAATTTAATCTCTGTGAACATTGACATTTCAAATTCTTTTTTCATTTCATCAACCAAGGCTTTGCATACATGATATTTTCCTCCAAAAATAATATCATCCACAAATATTTCAGAAATAAGAGTAGTGTCATCAGTATTACCTTTCATATATAGATTGTTGTTTTCGCTTGTTCTAACAAATCCAATACTTAGCAAGTAAGTATGCAGTCTTTCATACCATATTCTCAGTGCTTGCTTCAATCCATATAAAGCTTTATGTAATCTACATACCATGTCTTTGTTTTCTGGATCAACAAATCTTTCTGGTTGTTCTATGTAGACTTCTTCTTCAAGTATACCATTCAAAAATGTTGACTTCACATCCATTTGATAGATTTTGAATTTCTTATGTGTAGCATATGTAAGTAGCATTCTGACTCCTTCTAATCTAGCAATAGGTGCAAATTTTTCACCATAGTCAATGCCTTCTTCCTGTGCATATCCCTTGCATACCAATTTGGCTTTATTTTTGGTAACTTCTCCATTCTCATTCAACTTATTTCTAAATATCCATTTAGTACCAATAACATTTTTATCCTTTGGTTAGGGTACTAAACTTCAAATTTTGTTTTTCTCTATGTTCTCTATTTCCTCAATCATTGCATTAATCCATTCATCGTTCTCTAATGCAACTTTCATGGTTTTGGGTTCAAATTCACAAACTAAGCATGTACCTTGTCTTGTTTTGCTCCTAGTTTGCATTCCAGCTTGTCTATCTCTAATAATTTGTGTCTCAGGGTGGTATCTCCTAAAAAATCTAGCCAGTATCCTATCTCTTCTTTCTTTTTCATCCTGTTCAGGTTCATCAGCTTTCTCGGTAGCTCCATTTTGTTCGTTGGTTTCCTCTTCATACTGTTCAGGGGTATTTACCTGCTGACTGGTTATCACAAGTTGCAGTTTCAGTTGATAATCAGGAAGTTAAATGTAAGTGAATCTACTGTAGTCTTCTAGTTCCTTTTGGCTATCCTCTGTGTTCTTATCATCAAACTCATCAACATGAACATTAGTGCTTTCAATAATCTTATTTGTAACCTTATTTAGACATTTGTATGCTTTGCTCTTGGTAGAATATCCTAAGAATATTCCTTCATCTCCTTTAGAATCAAATTTACCATTTCTTTCATCTTTCAAGATAAAGCATTTACTTCCAAAAATTATGAAATAACTTACAGTAGGTTTGTGTCCAAACCATAGCTCATAAGGTGTTTGGATGGTGTCCTTCTTTAGTTGTACTCAATTAAGCACATATACAGCTATACTGACAACTTCTCTCCAATATGTATGAGCAACATTCTTCTATATCATCAGTGTTCTAGCACAATCAACTATTGATCTATTTCTTCTTTCAGTAATGCCATTTTGCTAAGGTGTCCTCAGTGCAGAAACGTGTCTTTTAATTCCATGCTCATTATAGAAATTAGTAAATTCATTAGAGATAAATTCACCTTCTCTATTAGATCTTAAGCATTTAATTTCTTTTCTAGTCTCTTTCTCTACTTTAGCTTTATACCACTTAAATATTTTGAAAGCTTCAAATTTCTCCTTCAAAAACATAACAGTCATCAGTCTAGTATAGTCATCAACAAAAAGAATAAAGTATCTATCACCAAAACAACTTTGAGTTCTCATAGGACCACACAGGTCGGTATGAACCAACTCAAGTATCTTCTTTGTTGAGTAGTCTTTTCTTTTGAAACTTGACTTAGTCATTTTCCCTTTCTGACATTCATGGCACATAGCATGATCTGGTTTTGACAAGTTAGGCAATCCTCTAACTCTTCTCTTTTTACTGATCTTGATCATGTTATCAAAATTCACATGACATAATCTTTTGTGCCACAACCATGCATCTTCATCCTTCATTAACAAAAAAGAAGACTGATTCATATCATGATAAAATAGATTACCTCTGGATTGTGTACCAGTTCTAACAAGTCTTCCTCCATCATCATAAATTTTCACCTTTTTTCTCTCAAAAGAAAGTCAGTGGCCTAAATTGTTGAACTATGCCACACTTAACAAGTTATAGTTCAGTCCATCTACCCAATGTGCATTTTCACATCTTAATCTATCATTAATCATCAATGAACCTTTACCTCTTACCATACAAAGTGCATCATTTCCCATTCTCATAGATCCTCCATTGTATTCAACAAGTTGATCAAATTTCTCAACATCACTGGCCATATGATGTGTGCAGCCACTATTTATAATCCATGTATCATCTTTTTCTACTCTAGAGATTATTGCTAACTCTTCATGTTTCTCTTCTTCTTCTAAATCATCTTTCATAACAACAAATACTACTTATATATCATCATCAGTGTTAGATTCAGATTTAATATCTTTAGCAATGTAACATACCTTCTTTCCTTTGTCATAATTGTCTCGGTCATCTCTTTTGTTGTATCAGTAACCTCTGTTCACTCTTCTCCCATAGCTTCCTTCCAATCGGTCTTTAGATCTATCATCATCTTTCTTCTATGGACATCTAGCAACAATGTGGCCAACTTCTTTACAATTAAAACATGGCAAAGGTAACTTACCTCTATATCTTCCTTTTCCTTTGGGTAATCTTCTGGCCATAAGAGCTTCAAGCTCATCAAGTTCATCATCAGTATTGCTATCACTGTCATCATTCTTAATTTTCTTGCAAGACTTACTAATATTCAAAGAAGACATGAAAGTAGATTCAATAGAAGGAACAATACTATTATCAAAGTTATTTAATTCAAAGGTAGTAAGCTTACTGATCAATGTGTCAAGGGTAAGATTGGATGTAGCCCTTATTTCATGAATTGTAGAGATCCTAATTGCATAGACAGGTAACAAGGTTCTAAGAATCTTGCTTATGAATGTTTCATCATCAATCACTCCATCAGATGCTCTAATAGCATGTACCACTTCTTTCAGTCTATTTGAATACCATACTATGTTCTCACCTTCTTTCATTCTCATATCATCAAAGCAACCTTTTAGACTTTCTGCTCTGGCTCTCTTAACATTTAAATCTCCACTGTATATCAAATTTAACTTATCCCACATCTATTTGGTGGTAGTGCATCCCTTAATGTCTTCAAATTCAATGTCAGTACAAGTAGTAGCAAGTTCCATCATAGTGATATTATGTTCATGCTTATCTCTCAGTTGATCAAGGGTTAAAGGACTAGTGGGCGGTTGTATATAGCCATTCTTCATCAGGTCTACAGCTGAGTTTCCAATTCCAAATACATGTAACAACATTCAGCTTTGCCATACTGCAAAGTTCTCTTTATTCAGTTTCGGTACTTCCCTCTTATACATCTTGAGATCTTTGTGCTGAAGTCCTTAAAACTCTATTCTAAGAAACTGAAGCTATGATACCAATTTTTGGAATAACTGAGAGGGGGGTGAATCAATTAAACATTGTCCCAAATCAAAATGTACAATTCAAAACAAATACTTCAATTCTTGTTGCTTGGTAAACAAATATACTGTCACTGTCTATACCTTTACCGATTGTCAATTCTAAACTTATAGTATTTACCGATCAAATCTAACATGTACTATGAAAATTATGATAACAAACAAATATCACAATCAACACATAACACAAGAGATTTAACATGGAAACCCTGTAAAGGGGAAAACCACTTGGGACCATTAACCCAAAAATGTTCACTCTTATAAAGTGAGGTCAGTGAAGACCCAACCCTATTAAAGGTTACAAACACACTGTTAGGTGTGACCTTGTTAGAGGATTTTAGACTAGAAGTTATCATCCAACTAGCAATCACTCTGGGGTTGACAGGATAACAATGTTCACTCTAATGAATGATACATAAAAAGACTTTATGAGTCCACTTGGTTAAGAGATTTGACTATGTACAATGGTTAAATATGTAAGAGTAATTGATCTACCTTAATACAACTTCAATTATAGATTATAGATCTATATTTAGCTCATACAAATCCTCATGATTAATATTTCACTTCAGATTCAATATTGTGTTAACTTACTATCTGTCAATAATTTCTCTTTGTAGCTCATTAACTATTTTGCAGCTTGGTTCTCAATAACCAATATGATCAAAATGCATGAAACCTTCTTCACGCAATAATTTTGTAGCTCCTTCTTCTTCTAGCATGTGTTTCATAATCAAACCTTAGTCTCTTATATAGACATGTAATACATTTTTTTTTCCTCCATCAGATTTTGCCTCTTAATCATCACCATTGATTTTGCCACTTTAGGCTTCCTCAGCTGATGTGTCAATAACTCATTTCAATCTGCTCTATTAGATCCTTTTGATTTATGTTAGCTGTCAATCTACATAACACACCTTATCTATTACCTCAGAATCATACACTTTCTATCTCATCACTATATCGGCTAAACTAATCATTTAATTAATTTTTATCTTCATTGGTTAACAAAGAAATGCATCAGTGAACACATGCCCGGATAATACTGTGCTCGGTATACACTACACTCCGTCGGTGTATACTATAATGCTTTAATTTACCGACAACACTGCTTTTTATCTTTCAGCTCTATTCTTCATTATAGATGAATACAACATAATGAAGTTGATTCCATGAAGTCATAGACTCATCAACAAGTTACTCAATGTGTTCTTTCTCTATTCTTCATTCCATCCACCTTTCTTCAGATGTGTCAGTATAGTAACGTACAAGATAAGTACTGTCAAGCTAGTTGACGTCAATGACAACATAAAAATGATTTAATCATCTTCTATTATCTAACATCATCAACTCCTTAGTAATCTTGAATTATCAATTCTTTATTCAAGTTCCAAATCAATTGTAGTTCATCAGTTGACATCTTGTTGATGTCTACCACTATTTTAGTGACATTACTTCTTTTGTCTTCGTTCTCCTCGGCAGATGATAACTTTATCTTAGATGAGGAGGAGCTTGGAACACTTGATGTCTCATTTTTCTTTTTTTCCTATTCTATTTGAGCTTGCTTGGTTGGTACAGGAATTCCTTGTTCCCATTCCTTAATTTCTTCATCTCTTTTTGAGGTAACTTCTTTTGTCTCGGTTGTTGTTGTGGAACTTCCCCTTCTTGACACACCTCTACCTCAGCCATAGCATTCTTTTGATGCGAGTGCTCTTTTGGTGGGACTTGTGTTTGTTGATGTACTTCAGTCATATGAAGATCACCTACATCAATTCCTTCATCACCATCAAGTGAAATGTCAGTTGGAATATCAAAAAATTTCTTTAGATTGATAGGTTTACTAGAGGTGAACATTTATGTGGGAACTTCCTATTCATAAATTAATGGATCTTGAGTTGTAGTAAACTAAATAGGTGGTTCATTTAATGTTTTTGTTTGATCCTGAGGACATGTTGCTTCAAGACTATTGAAGTGATACTGCTCCCAGAAATCTAAAGTCTCTTTGAAGACTTCATTCTCATATCCATTGAGAATCTTGGCAACTCTATAGTTTCTATCTAGATTCATAGATGCTCCTTCTAAATGAAGCTTTACTCTCTTGTCACTTAGACTAGGTCTAGCTTTTTCCAGTGCTTCTCTATTGATCTTTGAGTTTATTTCTAGACTGGTTCTCCATTTAATTTGAAGCTTATTATTTAACTCAGGAGGAAACTTGCCCCTATAATACCTAGGAGTTTTGATGAAATATAGTAGACTTTCAACAAGATCCTTTTCAATTTCCTATTTTTCCTCCTCAGCTAAGATACTATACCATTTGGCTACATTATCTATTTCTCCAAAATTTGTAACTTCAGTTACAATATCATTGATAGTCATTCTGCGAGCTTTACCTTTTTCTAGAGAAACTAAAAGTGTTGGATTGGCTGGTTCATCACTGATGTCAAAAATGACCAATTTCTCTGCTTTGAGTACACCTTTTCCTTTCCTAGTGTCAGGAATTGGTGGAGCTGTAGATCTTTGGCATGCTTCCTCTACTTGTTATTGAGTCTAGAGAAGTTTGGTCTAGGTAGACACACTTTCTTGATGAACCTTATCTACCTCTCTAATAAGCACTTGAGTGAACCTCCTTTTTGTTAGAAAATTTTGTTTGTGAAGATCAGCTTGCTAAGTAGCTTCCTCCATTAAAGTGAGGTGATTTTGTAATTCCAACAGAGCACATATTCAAAGAAATTTTTCCTTATCCATTGAGGCTTGCCACCTGGCTTCAAGTATCTCATATATGTCTTTTGATATAGTCTTCCAAATCTCAGAAGGAGAAAGATTAAACTTGTACATGTAGTGAACTAAGCTTTCTTCAATCTTTCTTCTATCTTCATCATTTCTTAATTCATATCTTCTTGCTACTTGTCCTAGCCTTCCTGTATTCTTTATTCCTTCTAAAAATTCATTAATATTTTGTCTTTTTGTTCTTACTTCAGATTCCTTCACTAGTTTACTTAGACCCTTCTTTCTTTTGATTAAAGGAATTGTGTCCTTAGATTCAGTTTCTTTAGCTTCTTCTTCTTGTGTGATTGCCACTAGTTGAGCTTTCTTCTTTTGTGCCCTAGCTGGTGTAGTCATCTATTTCTTCTTCAGTGTAGGGGTTATTTTCTCTTAAATATTCTTGATTGGTTCCCCTTTTAGATTTTTCTCTATTTCCCTCATATGTTCCAAACCATTGAGTAGAGAGATCCAAGTGTGATTTCTGTAGGGCCTCTACATATGCCTTTGTAGTCTATGTGGTGATCTCATAACCAAACTTTGGTACATACTTATTTCTTGGTTTTATTGCTTGAATAATGCAGAAATCAGTTGATACTAGAAAGCATACTTCTTATTTGTATAGGTCGACAATACTTGATGAAATTCTTTGTCTAGCAAGCATTTTTAGCTGAAAGGCTTTGAAATAATTAGTCATTGCCTTGTCTAAGTAGTCTTCCACTTGGTTAGCCATATCACTAATTTGCATCATGACTGGTCGATCTGTTGCCCATGTCACTTTTCCTATTCCAGGGAAGAAATTAGAATAGAAGAAATAGAGACATATTAGAAGTGTGCCAAATTTTAATGATTTCTTTTTGACAATGCCTACCTTCTTCATATTCTCAAAAATCTATCCTCTTAGCATTCCACATATATCATACTATTTATTATCATGTATTATTTAGTGAGCCACATGTATGCCTCCTCCCGATATGTTGTTTAAGTTACTGGATTGATATATTTTGTAACCTATTATAGTGGATGAAAACCAAACTATTGGATCTTCATTATCAGTTATGATCATCAACCATTTTGTCAGATTTTGATTTAGTTAGTTTTTCCACCATTGCATTTGATATGGTTCTCAAGGTTAGGGCTTCCCCTTGATTACTGAACCCAGTTACCCTATGAAGATCATCTTTTGTGATTGGAGTGAAAACTCTTTTCATGAGCCAAAATCCTCGTTCATGCACTCAACTGACCACCATTGGAATCCATTCTAGTGTAAAGATGGTTGGATAAGAGAATCCATTGATAATCCTAAATGATACTAGGTTTGTGTAACCATTAGGATAATTTCCCTCTTTATATATCAAGCAATACTCACTTTGTATGTATGTCTCACCCAATTCTTCTTATTTTGTATGCATGAATGCTATTATGTCTTTTGTCAGGAGTACTCCATTAGGCACTAAGGAGATCACACCATCCATATCATTCTCCATGTTATAATTTGGCACACTACCATATGGAGGATGATTAGCTTATTTTGTTGGAACCAGCTTTGCAATGTACGATGAAGATGCCATTGCTCTTAATCGGATACTAGAGAGATGATTGATCAGATTTTTAGATAATCTCTCTTGATGATCAATCGCAAGAATATTAATCAAGTAGAAAGTAGATAGATACAAAATCACATGATAAAAGTAAATGAGTAATACTTCTTTGTCTTTTATAGGATTAGGTCATATCAGTAATTACCAAATTATAAATATTGTTAAACGGCTATAGCATTAAATATCTTACCTAACCTTTCTTTCCATTTTTTCTAACTGGTACTCCAAATTTTTCCAGTTAGGCATGCCCCTCTTGTTCACCTCATACCTTTCTAGTCTAGCCTATAGACTAAGTGAGATAGAAACTCACCAATCCTACCAGGAATGGTAGTTGCACTATCAGTTCCCCCTAAGCCCTTCCGACTCAGTTTGTTGAGGAGATATCACCTTTCACAGTAGATGATTTTTCCTCTGTCTTTTCCTCGGTAGAGCTTTTTGATTCCTTTTTTAACCAAATTTGTCTAACTATTTTTCAAGTCTTTTCTTCCTTATTGATCTTTTCTTTTGAGGATGAGATCTTCTCCACTGGTTTGACTAATTCTTTTCTTTTGAGAGATGACTGGTTCCTACAATTCTTGGCTATGTGTCCAACTTTGTTGTAGTGATAGAAAACTATATCAGTTGTCTTCCATGAGAAAATGTTACTGTGTATCCCACAGTTTGCATAATTGGTTGTGTTCAGGATCTTTTTTTTCTTGGTGAATACCAGTCTTGGGGATCTGAATGCCATTGTCTTGGATCTTACATTCTTCATCCTTGTGTCCAAACTTGTTGCATGCATAATAGTAGCCCTTGAAGCTTACCCTACTTCCTTTGGTCACTGATGTGGGACTGGACCAATATTTATTGGTCTTGTGCCCATATTTGCAATAGTTCTTGCAGTAGCTGTTGCTTTACTTTTTTGGTACATTACTACAGTTATTTGTTCTTTGACCTAGTTTTATACAATGATTGTAAGCGGTGTTAGAGGTCTTCTTACCTTTTTGTGCCAATGAATTCTTCTTGTTCTACCTGATTGTTTTTTCTCCAAAAGTCTCACTAGTCTCTTTGGTGTCATTATTGGTGAATCCAAGACCAATGTGATCTTTGTGCTTTCTTTGAGCTTGGAGTTTCTCATCAAGTTTGACCGAGCTTTCATTGTATCTTCTTAGGGTTTCATTCCTTTCTTCAAAAACTTTATTTTTTTCTTTGATTTGATACACCTCAATCATCAGTCTCTTGCATGCATCATCCCTATCATGCCATGCCTTGTGCATATTGGAATTTTCTTGGGTGACAATTAACATGTCTTCTTGGAGTTGCAAAATGATGAGTTCATTTTCCCTTACAGCTTCCTCTACCTGATTTCTTTCCTTTTTAGAGGTTGTTAAAGAATTGACTATTGTGTTTTTTTCATCTTCATTTTTCTTTTTCTTTTTGATCAATTTAGTCATACTCAGGGTGTTCTCTTCTTGCTCCCTTTTGAAATTAGCAATCTGATCTATTTGGATCTAGTTCCTTTCCATAAGTTTAGAGGCTGCTTCTTCAGCTTCATCACATCTTCTTAGACCGGAGAGCTCGTCAATAGTTTCATTGCTCTCACTGAGCTGTATAGCCAACAACTTTCTTCTAACAAGGGATCTCCTCTATCTATTCTCTAGAGAGGAAATGATGTCATTGGCTTCTTCCAGTTGTTTCTAATACCGGTAACCCTCCATGATATTTCTCTCAAGTGATTAAGCTTTATATATGAGAGCCTAGGCTCTGATACCAATTGTTATTCCTAATGGGTTACTGAGAGGCATGGTGAATCAGTAAATGCTATTTCATAATGTACCTTTAAACTTTGGCAGACAATATACTTTGAAAGTAAGCAATTGATACAAAAATATAAAGTTAGATGCACAGATCAACACCAAATTTGTATGTGGAAACCCTCAGTTTGAAGGAAAAAACCATGCTGAGGCAGATCTCACAACTTCACTACTATAGAATGAAGGTGCCCTATTAGGAGCTTACAAAGCACTGGTTAAGGTGCTACCACATTAAGGGATTTTACAAGAGATCTATTAAGATTTGAATCCTGTTAGGAGTTTCCTGTGTGAGGCCTCACCCTGACCCATCATAACATTATTGATTCATTCACATTTTGATACTTCATGTTCTGATACTTTAATACACTATTGATCATTCTGACAAAGACTTATGTTATTATGTTTGATGATGTTGATTATACTATGTAGACTATAATTTGATGTGGATTAGGACTTAGAACATATGGTTGATTTTGGTTATACATTCTTATATATGTGAATTGATGAGAACATTCAATCACAATTAGATTTGATTATTTCATGGATTATTCTCTATATTAGAAAGTAGCATGGATAATATGTTAGGGTCATTTATGAAAATACTATGTTTAAACATTACTAAATGGAAATTGTGATTAAGAATTGAATTCTGCATATGGAATTATGTTGCTAATTATGAATTATGTATGTAGATATATATATTTTGATGTAATTTTACTTCCTTGGACTACTGATGCTTGAGTTTAGTGTGCAGGAAAGAGAACCATGGAATTATTTAGAGAATTAGGGCTAAACTCATGTAAATTAATTAAGCCAAGGTTTAATCTAATTAGAGATTTAAACCTCGTTGTAATGTGATCTTGTTGTAAACATGATTTGTATGTGTATTAATAGTTTAGATTCATGTTTTTAATTGGACAGGTCATTGTGAATGTGATGTGTGTTTCATGGTGTCACTTGACACTTGTGTTGTACATGTGGAGGATGACATGTCAAATTAGGGCTAGGGAAGAACCATCTAATCTTATAAGATTTTATATTTATCCCACTTGCATGTAGAGGTCTTGTAGGGATCACATCAAGTTGGAACTCGGATTTAAACTTTAGGGGTACTTTAGAGGGGTCAAAACTGACCCTAGACTATATTTTTGGCCTAAATTAGCTAACCCTAAGTAGGTACCTTGGGTTGGGGGTTAGTTTTTACCTATGGAAAAGCCTAGAACCTCATTATGGGCCTCCAAAAAGCTTACTTTTCAAAAGCAGCGAAAATGGAGATGGCCACATGCATTCTAACTTGCCCCATACTCCTTGCCAAACCCACAACTAAGGAGGGAGACAAGAGGGAAGACCAAGGACTTGGTGTCATGTCTCATTTAATGCTAGTTGTTGAGTACATTTTAGAGGCCTTTTTAGAGGGATGATAGTGGGTTTTCACCCACTTTCTAACTTTAGAGACAATTAAGGTTGGAGAAAGGAAAGGACAAAGGATAAGGAGCTCTTCTCACTATCTCTTGCCATTTTCTTTGGACAAAGGTTGGTGATTCTTTCCATGGAAGAATTCTTATTGCATTTAAATTGGTTGTTTGTAGCATAGAAAGAATATGTGTGATCTTGTATGCAATGTTTCTTTGTGAATCTTGTTATCTTTGTGTTGGGTTGGGGATTTCATTTAAGATTCATATCTTTCTTTATTTCTCTGGTTTTGGGAGTTTTGTTCATGGGAGTTTGAGGCATTAATCCCCTTTGGGAAGGGAAGAAGCGGCCTTGGGTGAAGGCGTCAGTTGGGATCTCCATTGTAGTGAGAGTCTCTTCTCTTGGAGAAGAGGGATAAGTTCATGGAGTATGGGTTCCATGAAGCCGTTTGTATTCTTGCATCTTGAGAATGTTAACAAGGAAATCTTATTTATGAAAATTGATAATGTAGCCTTTGAAAGGCAATGAAATACTCTTGTTGAGAAATTGTAAATTCAATGGCGTTCTTCTCCTTAGAAAAGCCCACCTTCACCCTACTTCAATGAGTTTGGAAAACTCATTTGTGAAGCCTTTGATGGGAGTTATTTGTTTTTTGTGCATATATGTTGTTGTGAGCATTTTTTAGTGTATACTCATTTAGCCTTGGCTCTCCAAGCTTGGGAGTGGTCTCCTTGAGACCTTGGATGGGAGGTGAGCTTCCCATGGTTCTCTTTTATTTGAAGGTTTTGATCCCAAGATCCTTGTGGATAAAGCTTTGGGAGAACTTCTATTTTAGTGTAATTGTGAGGGAAAATTATGTTGTGACATTATTGTAATCTTGTAATAGGAAAAGCTCTCCTTGGTAGAAATGCATACTTGTGGATTGTAAAATGTTACTCTTCTTCATTTTGTTATTATGAAGTTGCATATTAAAAATTTAATGGAGGAAACCTTATTCAAGGATCATTTCAATCACTCTGAACTTATCCTAGTTGTGGCTAGCATAACCATAGTCAACTTATCCTTAAACCTATGAGCATAATCTTTTAACATCTTACCTTAAAAAAAAATTGTTGTGTTTTTGCATGTAAATTTTGGGCATGACATTTGGTATCAGAGTCAGGTTTCAACATTGGTAAGTAAACCCATTATGTTTCAACTCACCTAAACTTAAACTATTGTGTAGGATGTCGGTCATCACACAAGCTAGATGATAAGGTAGGGATCATAAAGCTACACATGCTAGTGCACGACAGGGGGGTGGACCATCACCACCACCTCCACTACCTCCATGACCTTGAAACCCTAACCAAGATATTATGGACATCCTTTAGAATTTGATTGGGGTAATTTAGCAAAGAATACCACCCATAGTCCCTTAGCCAAAGCTTCAAATTTTTGAAATTGAAGCACAGATCCTAGGAGGTGATAGAGCAGCTGGCAGAGAGAGGAGTAGGATCCCTCCACCTAGGCTTGTTGAGGGTTGTGGTGATCATGAAGGTGAGTTAGTTCATCAGCTAGAGGTACCACTTGAGGATAAGATATGAGTCAGAGAGAGACCCCCTAGAGATGTCAGAGATGAGATCTAAGAGTTAATATGACTCCAACCACCCTTGTTTTTAGGATCCACTAATGGGTCAGTAGTAAAGGCTTGGTTATAGATTTTACAGAGATGCTTTGGATTATGCCCTTATGGGAGTAATCTAAAGGCAAGACTTGCAGTTCATCTCCTATGAGAGAAAGCCTCCACTTGGTGGTAGCAAGAGGAGTCAATTGGAGTAGATATTGACACCCTCACTTGTGAGTATTTTGTGGCCCATTTCTAGGCGAGATACCTGTCTGAGCATTTTAGAAAGAGATAGATAGAGGAGTTCCATGACCTCTAATAGAGAGGTCTCATAGTGGCCCAATATGAGAGTTGGTTCCTTAAGCTCCTTCCATACGTAGATTATATGAAGGATGAGAAACTACATATCCATTATTTCATTAAGGGACTTGATATGTCTCTTCAGGGTACAATAAATCTAGCTTTTCCTACCACATTTAGAGATATAGTTGAGATGACACTTGTAGCTAAGGATATTCATACTATATAGGAGTCCTAGGATCAGTCTCAACACCAAAACCCCTCATCCTAGTAGTCAGGATAGGAGAGACCCTCTTGGAAAGGGAAACATAATCATTCAATAGGATCCTTTAAGGGTCAATAGTCTCAATAGCAGGGATCTCAACGAGATTCTAGATAGGCATTCATAGGGTTATCAAGGCTCTAAGCCCAAATAGGGGCAATCTCAAGGCCCTAAATAGGATCAAAGGACACAAACCCCTCAGACACAGTCACACAGGACTCAGCAGTCCTCTAGGGGTGGGTACAGTGGTTCTAGTAGGACCAAAGGATCATAATAGCCTAAGACATAGGGAGTACAGATTCAGACCCAAGGGCCATGTTACACCTGTGGTGGTATGGGTCATATAGAGAGAGAGTCCCCATAGGGATAGTTAACTAGTGGTTAGAGAGGGGCTACCTTAGAGCCTATAATTAGAGATATGGGTAGGTCCCATAGAGTATTTTCTGCAGTTGATAAACACCAAGTCGAGCACTAGGCCATGGTTATAGAGGCCACAGGTATGATTTAGGGTATTAGTGTTTCTATCTTATTTGATTCAGGAGCCACAAACTCCTTTATATCTCCCTATGTAGTAGAGCATTGCGGGCTGGTGGTAGTTAGATAGGATGTTGATTGGGAGGTTGAGTTAGCCTCAGGAGCTAGGTGTCTATTAGTTCCTTAGTTCACAATTGCTAGATTTAGATTGGAGACTTGACCACAATATCTAATCTCCAGATCACCCCTCTAGGTTCTTATGATGTAGTCCTTGGCATGGATTGGCTATATGCCCACAATGCCAAGATGGATTTTTGACAAAAGAGGGTGGAGTGCATTGATGATCATGGTACTTCTATGGTGATATTTAGGGTACAAAGACCCGTATCCCTTCTCATGATTACTGCTATGCATCTTAGGTGGTGTGTGTGGAAGGGATGCTAGTTATTTTCCACCACCATTAGTTATAGAGAGGAGGATTATGAGGGGGAGCCTTCGCTTAAGGATCATCCTATTCTTCAGGAGTTTACAGATGTATTTCCTTCTGAGCTACCTAGTATACCGCCACCTAGGGTAGTTGATTTTCATATAGACCTTATGCCAGGAGCTAAGCCCATATCAAGAGCACCTTATAAGATGAGCACACATGAGCTCAATGAGCTCATAATTCTAGTAGAAGAGCTCTTGGAGAAAGGGCATATTTGACCTAGTGTTTCACCTTGGTGTGCACCAGTGATTTTTGTGAAGAAGAAGGATGGATCACTTAGATTGTGCATTGATTATCGACAGTTAAATAAAGTAACAATTAAGAATCGATTCCCACTCCCTAAGATTGATGATTTGTTTTATTAGTTGTAGGGTGCCTAAATATTCTCAAAGATATATCTGAAGTTAGGGTACCATTAGTTGTGGATAGTGGAGAGTGATATCCACAAGACTACTTTCTATATGAGGTATGGTCACTATGAGTTCACAGTAGTGCCATTTGGCCTCACGAATGCTCTAACTGTGTTCATGAGCCTCATGAATGTAGTATTTCATACATTCTTGGATAAGTTTTTGGTAGTGTTCCTTGATGACATTTTGATATATTCTCATAATAAGGAGGAGCATGAGGAGCATCTGAGATAGGTTTTGCAATGCTTGAGAGAGATTCAGTTATATGGCAGCTTGTCAAAGTGTTCCTTCTTTAGACCCAAGGTGCTTTATCTAGATCATGTTATATCTGGCAATGGGATCTCTCTAGACCCATCAAATATTAGAGCCAGTATGGATTGGCCAGCACCGACCAGTGTCACAGAGGTCAGGAGTTTTATGGGCTTAGTAGGTTATTACAAATGCTTTGTGGTAGGATTTTCTAGAGTAGCTCATCCCATCACTTCCCTTTAGAAAAAGAGGAAGAAGTATGAGTGGACAAAGAGGTGTGAGAGAGCTTTCCAAGAGCTCAAGAGAGCCCTCACTAGTGCACCGATCTTAGTAGTGCCAGATCCTTCAACAAACTTTTTTGTATGCACCAATGCTTCATTGGATAGTTTAGGAGTAGTCCTTATGTAGGATGGTCATCCTATAACTTTTGAGTCTAGGAAGCTAAAGACTCACGAGCTTAATTACCCTACTCATGACCTAGAGCTCACAGTGGTGGTTCATGCTTTAGTGAGATGGTGAAACTTTCTTCTAGGTCACTAATTTGAGCTTCATTCAGATCACCAAAGCTTATAGTATATCTTCATGTAGCCTAATCTTAATGCTATGCATAGGAGATAGATGGATTTCTTATGTGAGTATGATTTTGATGTTCATTACATCAAGGGGAAAGAGAATGTTGTTGTAGATGCCTTGAGTAGGAGGTGACATGAGCTCTTGTCTATGACTTCTAGTACAGATCTAAGAGAGCACATTTTTCATCACTTGCCAAAGGATGGATTGTATGTGGAGGTTTGTTAGTTTATCCATTCTCAGAGACCCCTTGAGGGGAGATTTCTAGAGTATTCCTTAGAGTTCACTAGCCTTTTATGTTATAGGGGACACATCTATGTACCTTCTATGGGTGACTTGCAAGAGCTTAATGTGATAGAGGCTCACACAACACCTTATCTAGCTCATCTAGGAGTTAAGAAGTTGCATGTCGATCTGAGACAGTTGTATCATTGACCAAGTATGAGATTGCAGATTGCTAGTATAGTTGCTAGATGTTTAGAGTGTTAGAGGGTGAAGGAAGAGCATAGTCATCTAGGTGGGCTCCTCTAGCCACATGAGATTACTGAGTGGAAGTGGGATGCTATATCTATGGACTTCATTGTTGGTCTCCACATGTCTTCTCACTGCCATGATGCCATCTTGGTGATAGTCGACATGTTGACCAAGGCTACCCACTTCTCAACCATACGTATGAAATTCATAGTGTGAGACATAGCTCAGGTTTTATTGTAGGATATTGTTAGACTTCATGGTATTCCCCATAAGATCATCTCTAATAGAGAATCATTGTTCACATCAGCCTTTTGGAGAGAGTTACAAACAACATTGGGCACTAGACTTAATTTCAGTACAGCATATCACCCTCAGATAGATGGACAGATAGAGAGGGTTAATCAGGTGTTAGAAGATATGTTGCACATGTATGTGATGGACCATCAGGACAAGTAGGGGGAATACCTACATCTAGTTTAGTTTTCCTATAATAATGGGTATCATTCTTCTATAAGTATGCCACCATATCAGGCCTCATACAGTAGAACATGCAGGACACAACTGAGTTGGGATAGGATCGAGGATAGAGTATCTATTGGACCTCATTTGGTCAAGGATATGGAGCAGTAGGTGGTCTAGATTAGATAGTGTCTTAGAGAGGCTTAGGATCGACAGAAGAAGTATACATATGTGAAGAGGGTTGATCGTGAGTATATGGTTGGTGATAGGGTCTTCTTGAGAGTGCACCCACACAAGAGTCCAATCCATTTTGGAAATGGCTCTAAGTTAGTGCCTCACTTTGTTGGACCTTTCAAGATTTTTGAGAGGATAGGACCTATTTCCTACCATTTAGCTTTTCCACACAACCTGTCATGCATCCACAATGTGTTCCATGTATCTATGTTATGAAAATATGTTTATGATGAGTCTCACATTATAGATTGGGATGCCTTGCAAGTGGAGTCAAACAGAAAGTTAGCCTTAAAGCCCATACACATTTTATCCCAACAGACCCTAGCACTTCAAGGTAGAGAGTTGGACCAGGTTAGGGTCTAGTGGGATTTTTATAATGAGGTCATAGCTTCATGGGAGGATACAACACACATGAGATCATAGTACCCATACCATTTTGATGAACTCTAGGAGGAAGTTCATGCCTAAAGGGGGAGGATGTGAGGCCTCACCCCAACCCATCATAGCATTACTAATTCATTTACATTTTGATACTTTATGTTCTAATACTTTGATACAATATTGATCATTTTGACAGAGACTTATGATATTATGTTTGATGATGATGATTATATTATGCAGACTATATGTTGATGTGGATTAGGACCTAGAACATATGGTTGATTTTGGTTATACATGCTTATATATGTGAATTGATGAGAAAATTCAATCACAATTAGATTTGATTATTTCATGGATTATTCTCTATATTAGGAAGTAGCATGGATAATATGTTAGGGTGATTTATGAAAATACTATGTTTAAACATTACTAAATGGAAATTGTGATTAAGAATTGAGTTCTGCATATGGAATTATGTTGGTAATTATGAATTGTGTTTAGTGTGCAGGAAAGAGAACCATGGAATTATTCAGAGAATTAGGGCTAAGCTCATTTAAATTAATTAAGCCAAGGTTTAATCTGATTAGAGATTTAAACCTCATTGTAATGTGATCTTGTTGTAAACGTGATTTGTATGTGTATTAATAGTTTAGATTCATGCTTTTAATTGGACAGGTCATTGTGAATGTGATGTGTGTTTCATGGTGTCACTTGACACTTGTGTTGTACATGTGGAGGATGACATGTCAAATTAGGGCTAGGGAAGAACCACCTAATCTTATAAGATTTTATATTTATCCCACTTGCATGTAGAGGTCTTGTAGGGATCACATCAAGTTGGAACTCGGATTTAAACTTTAGGGGTACTTTAGAGGGGTCAAAACTGACCCTAGACTATATTTTTGGCCTAAATTAGCTAACCCTAAGTAGGTACCTTGGGTTGGGGGTTAGTTTTACCTATTGAAAAGCCTAGAACCTCATTATGGGCCTCCAAAAATCTTACTTTTCAAAAGTGGCGAAAATGGAGATGGCCACATGCATTCTAACTTGCCCCATACTCTTTGCCAAACCCATAACTAAGAAGGGAGACAAGAGGGAAGACCAAGGACTTGGTGTCATGTCTCATTTAATTATAGCTTTTGAGTACATTTTAGAGGCCTTTTTAGAGGGATGGGAGAGACTTAGTGGGTGTTCACCCACTCTCTAACTTTAGAGACAATTAGGGTTGGAGAAAAGAAAGGACAAAGGATAAAGAGATCTTCTCAACTCTCTCTTTCCATTTTCTTTGGACAAAGGTTAGTGATTATTGCCATGGAAGAATTCTTATTACAATTCAATTTTTTGTTTGTAGTGTAGAAAGAATATGTGTGATCTTGTATGCAATGTTTCTTTGTGAATCTTGTTATCTTTGTGTTGTATTGTGGATTTCATTTGAGATTTCTATATTGCTGTATTTCTTTGGTTTTGGGAGTTTTGTTCATGGGATTTTGAGGCATTACTCACCCTTTGGGAAGGTAAGAAGTGGCCTTGGGTGAAGGGGTTAGCTGGGCTCTCCATTGTAGTGAGAGTCTCTTCTCTTGGAGAAGAGGGATAAGTCCGTGGAGTATGGGCTCCATGAAGCCATTTGTATTCTCATATCTTGAGAATGTTAACAAGGAAATCTTGTGTATGAAAATTGATAATGTAGCTTTGAAAGGAAATGATATACTCTTGTTGAGAAATTGTAAATGCAATGGCATTCTCCTCCTTGGAAAAGCCCACCTTCACTCTACTTCAATGAGTTTGGAAAACTCATTTGTGAAGCCTTGGATAGGAGTTATTTGTGTTTTGTGCATATATGTTGTAACTATTTTGTAGTGTATACCCATTTAGCCTTGGCTCTCCAAGCTCGAGGGTGGTCTCCTTGAGACCTTGGTTGGGAGGTGAGCTTCCCATGGTTCTCCTCTTTTATTTGAAGGTATTGATGCCAAGATCCTTGTGGATAAATCTTTGGGAGAAATTATATTTTGGTGTAATTGTGAGGGAAAATTATGTTGTGACATTGTTGTAATCTTATAATGGGAAAAGCTCTCCTTGGTAGAAATGCATACTTGTGGATTGTAAAATGTTACTCTTTCTCTTCATTTGGTTATTATGAAGTTGTATATTGGAAATGTAATGGAAGAAACCTTGTTCAAGGATCATTTCAATCACTCTAAACTTATCCTAGTTATGGCCAGCTTAACCATAGTCAACTTAGCCTTAAACCTATGAGCGTAATCCTTTAGCATCTTACCTTAAAAAAAAATTTGTTGTGTTTTTCCATGTAAATTTTTGGCATGAAAACCTAGTTAGAGGGCTTTGAACATCAAAAAAGATGTTACCCTAGTAGGGGATTTATACAATGAACTGATTAGGTCCACCCTAATAAAGGGATTTTAATTTTCTTTCACTCTCTATAAAAGAAATGATCTATAATGACATAGATTGTATGATTAGAACCTGCCTGTTGATCCTTCCTTGATTTGTCTAGTTGTTGATCTATATTTTTTTTCACCTTAGTGAATGTAGCACCTTTCTCAAAAGATATTTCTCCTCTCCTCTATGCAATCACCAACAATCAACAATAGCTCATCTTGCATTCTATGTCCTATATTTATTCTGACTCATAGACCGCGAGGGTGTAAACTCAACCATAATTCAAGCAACACATAAAAGCTATGCAATTTGATTTGGACTTTACCTTGAGATCATTTGTAGAGCTAAAGCTAACTCCTATAAAAAATATAACTCCACTCCTGAGCAGTGGATGTCTCATATAGTATGGTTTTAACTCAAAATACTCCATGGAATCTGGTGCAAATTTATATGCAGTTGAGACTAATGTAATCTTATGATAGTAGACCGGTATACACTTATCTTTAGTCAACCAATGGTCAACCAGTGTATTTTCTTTACCTGATCTACCAGTGTATACACACTCTTCCTAGTTTACCGGCGTCTTCTAAGTTATGTGAGTGACCGGTGAACCTTTACCGATGAATGGTGTTGGTTATATACACTAATGAAAACTAATATTTCTAACATTTAATGCATGGTAAATTGTTTTCTTATGGATTCAAAGAGAATTTTGGAGATTTATCTAGAAGGAAAAATAATGAGAACATAATGATGGAAGGATTCAATGAATCTTACCTAAACCTAAGATCTACAAAAGACATTAACCAAAAAAAAGATTAGTCTACCTAGTCAAGGACATATAAGGATGACCTAATTGTAAGTTTATAGAATGTGTGGAAGAGGTCTATGTTATTGACTAATGAGTCTAAGCATAAGGGTAAGGTGAAGATGTGAAGAGATTAACAGAGTTGTGATTTCTTGAAGAGAATTCTGAGCAGATCAGTGATGGACATGGAAAAGAAGGTTAGTAAGTAAATCATCATATGAGAGAATTGGATCTGTATTTGCAAACTAAGTTGTATATTTTTAGATCAGAACCTATTGTTACTTTCTAACCATTATATCAGTCTAAATCCTTTAATCAAGGTTGACCTAACAGTCATTGCATAAACCCTTTAATCAAGGTGACATTTTGATGGAATTTTCTTAAGCCCTCTATAAAGGCCACTCTTAATAGAGTGATCAAATCCTTTAACTTGGTCACATCTAGCGGTGTGTATTGTAAACCTTTAACTGGGTTGGCTTCTCACAAAGCTCTCTTCAAAAGAGTGAAAATCAGTAGCATGTTACAAGTAGTTATTCCCAAATTGGGTTTCCACTATAAATCTTGGTGTTATACTTGTGTGAATGTTATTTGATGTGAATGTTGTTGAAAGTTTTATATTTTGCAAGTTAATTAATTTTGGAGTGGACTGCAAGTTTTATGTTATTGATACATGCTATAGAGACCGAGTTGAAAAATGATTAGATCCGAGTTTGTTGAAAAGCTAGAAAGTTGAATTGGTACATCTGGACCTGAGGATAATTGATTCATCCCCCTTTTTAGTTATTCTAAAATCATTCTAACACTTGTCTGTTATGTGCTATGATTAGTTTCATAATATCTATTGGGCATAAAGTCATATATGAGAAAAAAAGGATCTAAACCTTCCTACAACTAATCAAAATCTACCATTTCACTAAGAAATAATTATGCTCATGCACTTCTTAGAAAGATAAAAAAGTTCTTACTCTACTATGTAAAAACTCTAAAAATGAAAATATCAAACAATTGCATTTACTAGCTTGTTGAAATAAGTACCTTTCCTCACATTTATTTTGTTCCTTGAATGCACTTGAATAATCAGGCACTGAAGTAATAATGGAAAGCATATGACAACTTGTTGGAAAACTATCCCAATGTTGAGAATATTGAATCTATCATTCATTATCACTTTCTTACCTTCAACAATGCTAACCTTCTCCTCTTCTTGACACTCATCCTCATGTTTTGGAGTAAACATTAGTGGGGATAACCTAAAACATTATTGCATAGATAGATGCCTTATAGGGAACCCACTTGATAGCATTGGATCTAAGAAATCAACTTTGAATATTTTTTGATGATTTTCAATGATGCTATCGAATTGATTTGAAAATGACTCCTCTTTTTATTATGAAGATATAATCTCCACCTCTTCACGATGTTCATGAACCACTTCCTTGAAAGCTACTGGTATGGAGTGAATCTACACATGTTGTTGCAACTAAAGATTCTCTTACAAAGGAGAAGATGACTTGATTTTTATAAATGAGCAAAAGATCTCTATCTCATCCTAAAATTTATCTTCTTCATTAGACTCTTTTTGTTATGCTACAATAATATGCATGGGATAAGAAGAAACCCTATGTGTATCAGTATGTTCTTTCTCAAGCTACAACAACTAACTTTTATCTTCTTTTTTTCCTTGTAGAAGGTCCTCGGATATTTTAAAAGGCTCAAAATCTAGTATTTGTTCCTCAAGGATATGAATATCCTTGTTCTCTTCTTTATCCACAAAAGAGGGAAGCTCTTCAAATAAGAGGGTTGGATCATCTTCTTTTTGTTTATTCTTCATCTATTGGGAGGGATAAATAGATACAACCTTATCAATATCCCCCTACATCTTTTTTGTTTCTTTATTTGGTTTCTCTAGCTTAGGCCATTGTGGAAGCTCTTGAAAAGTAGATTGCAACTTCTCCCACGGAAGCTTTGTCTCTTCATTGGATCTAAGAAATCAACTTTGAATATTTTGTGATGCTTTTCAATGATGCTATCAAATTGATTTGAAAATTACTCCTCTTTTTATTATGAAGATATAATCTCCACCTCTTCATGATGTTCATGAACCACTTCCTTGAAAGCTACTGGTATGGAGTGAATCTACACATGTTGTTGCAACTAAAGATTCTCTTACAAAGGAGAAGATGACTTGATTTTTATAAATGAGCAAAAAATCTCTATCTCATCCTAAAATTTATCTTCTTCATTAGACTCTTTTTGTTATGCTACAATAATATGCATGGGATAAGAAGAAACCCTATGCATATCAGTATGTTCTTTCTCAAGCTACATCAACTAACTTTTATCTTCTTTTTTTCCTTGTAGAAGGTCCTCTGATATTTTAAAAGGCTCAAAATCTAATATTTGTTCCTCAAGGATATGAACATCCTTGTTCTCTTCTTCATCCACAAAAGAGGGAAGCTCTTCAAATAAGAGGGTTGGATCATCTTCTTTTTGTTTATTCTTCATCTATTGGGAGGGATAAATAGATACAACCTTATCAATATCCCCCTACATCTTTTTTGTTTCTTTATTTGGTTTCTCTAGCTCAGGCCATTGAGGAAGCTCTTGAAAAGTAGATTGCAACTTCTCCCATGGAAGCTTTGTCTCTTCTCTACTCACCCAAAATTACATGTGTTGGCATAACTAATAATGTGATGGTACATTTGTTGTATTAATAATGGAAAGTTGAGTATTGAGAGGGGAGGGGTGAATCAATACTCTAAAAAAAAATTTCAACCTTTTCTTAACTTGATTTGTATTGCTGTCATATTTTTTGATCATTTACCAAAATGAAAACTTTGTATGTAACATCATAAAACATAGAAATGAAAACATGAAATCATAACTCGTAACACAATAATTTTTGGTCTCACAAAAACCCTTGGTTAGAGGGAAAAAACACAGAAGGGATGCTACCCACAATCCTTCACTACCACAGTAAAAAGGTTGTTGGATTAGAGATGCAATGTTTATCTACTTCTGATAGCTTACCCTGTTATGAGTAAAAACAAAATTATACATTCTAACTTGTTAAAGGATTTTGCAATCTCTAATTTAAGAGATGTAATTTTTTAAGGGAGTAAAAAAATAAGACCTATTAGGCCTACACATAATGGGATTTTACAATTTTAAATACAACATAAATCAATACTAAATATGTCTCTAATAATGCATAAAAAAATGTTGTTCAGACTCATTGTGCTCAATAACATCTTTACCTCATTCTATACTTAATCAAAATTTAGCTTCAGTACTCGATAACCTCAATTAGATTCACCTTCTTAGTTCTTCTCTAACTTCTTTGTACTTGGTAGCTTATCTACATTTTATTACCATCACATCAGTTTTGCATCATTCTCCATCTCTCTCCTGATTTTATGATCTACATACTTTATCCTTTATATACTTGATATAGAAGCAGTGGAAATATTCTAGATCCTTCTCCTTAAATGGTGGTAGCTTTGATTTCATTTCCAATGTCTATATTCCTTTCATTTTCTATTGGTGGATCTTACCTTGTAATCATTCACAATAATATTTTTACATTCCCAATGTTTTACCAAATGATCTCTCCTTGGAATCAGTAAAAAAATTTTGCTCAGTGTCTAGATTTAATGTATCTACCCTAATTTGTTATGTTGTACTGTGTTACTCAGTAACATGTTGTGTTATTTCTTAGTAACATGTGATCTCAGCTCAATAACTACCATGTACTTCTTAGTGCTTTCCTTTCTCTTCTCGGTGCTTGTCTCTCATTTTCCTTTACCAAAATTGCCTCTTCCTTTACCGACTTCTCTATTTTGTTTATCGACTGAGTCATATGACTCCTTCTTCCATTGACTAACTTTAACTCTATAATATGACTTTGACAAAACTAATGACAATAAAATAATTCTTTGGGAGTATCAATCTCCCCCTTTGGCATTAGTTTTGCATCTTTGGTAAAAACTCTAAGTCATAAAAAATTTGTCCTTATTCAAAATTTATTCAAAATTGTGACCATGTATAAACTATAAACTCTATATAAACTCATGACCAATAACTATATAACTCCCCATGTGATAATACTTCCTATATATTGTACAATACTATACATATATATGTCCCCCTTTTTTAACAAATATGCTGAAAATAATTATTTACTTTGATCAGTGGATGGATCTTATCAAAAATATGTTTATACCTCTTCTTTGCATTATCTAGTCATATCTCCCATGATTCCTTCAATGTTTTTGGTATAAAAAATTGTTTAGCAATATCTTATGCTAATCCAATCATGCTATCCATTGCACTAATATCAGGGTACCTTTTGTAAATATTTATGCAAAGATTCAACTTGGGGAATCAAAAGTTCTTTCAACTCAAGAAACTACATTCTTATCTTGTTCTCTTTTCTTCTAAGTTCATACTGCATTCCCATCATATGTTTCAGCCTTGGGTAGTAATTTTTAAGAAATCTAGACTCGGTTGTAACATTCATTAGCTGCTTGGTCAGCTCTTTCTCAACAAAATCATCTTTCTTTTTTATCTCCTCAGTGAATTTTATATTAAACAAATCTTATGAAAGAATGAAAGAATATAATGCAACTTATTTTCCAAATCTATGATCAACTCAGAAAGTGTTACCTTGTTTAATGCAACATTCTTTAGTATATCCTCAAGTATTTGATGTTCTATTTTCTTCTCATGAACTTTCATTAGGTACTCGATAGTTTCAATACCAGGTTCTTTAACTTGCTTCACCAACTCCTCTTGTTGATTGAGTAGAGCACCCTTCTCATTGACATGTGCATCAAGAACAATTTCCTCCAGTATATCCTTGACACTTTCTAGTACATCAGTCTTTTTTTTCTTAGCCAACATTTTATCTTGGGCTTCTTTCATCTTCAGTAGATCTCTAAATTTAGATAATTCCTTTGGACTAAGTGAAGAGATGTCTACCTTTGGTATTATAATCGGTTGGCTCAAGTCAACTTTATTTTTTTCATGTTTTCTTTTTCTTGTATTCTACTTTTCAACCTTAATTCTTTCACTAGTAGAAAATTTTGGCAAACAAGAAATTTTGGCAAACAAGATGCCTTTATTGCATCATATGTAGTCTCAGTTGTAGTATCTTCTATTCTTTCTTCTCTTTTCTCTTCTTGCTTGTATTCTTTCTTCTCTTCATGTTTCTTCTCTTCCTTCTCTTTTTCTTGTTTCTCCTTGTTTCTTTATTCTTGTTTCCCCTTTTTCATTTCTTCTTGTTTTTCCTCTTTTTATTATTGGCATGCAGTCTCAATGGAGGTAATTTTTTCAATATTTTGTTATGTTTTTGTCTTAGTTTTCTTATTTTCCTCAGTTTCTTTCTATTTTGTCTCCTTCCCCTATTTTCTAGTCTTATCCTTGATATTTGTAGGTATTTCTTTAACAACTTTAGAGATAACTTCATGAAAATCAGAATAATCATGAACTTGTTGTAAAACTAGATTTTTATCCATCAACTTAGCAGTATCAGTATCATCAATATCCATGTACTTTGTGTCCTTATTCTCGGTATCCATGACATTTTAATCTTGTCTAGTTTCTTATGTTAGATCTTTATCTATGATGTCTTCAATTATCACCTCATCTCTTTCTTGTGTTAAATCAATAGGATCAATCTTACCTTGTTGTACCCTGGTCTTAGTGGACTGGTCTAGAAAGAATATTTTTCTTCATGTTTCGTTAGTTTCTTTTTGTACTTCTTCTAATTCTCTGACCATCATCCTTAATGATCTTTCTTTGACAAGAAATATACTAGAGTACTTTTTTAGTGCTTCCTTGATCTTGGGTAAAGATAAATTGGGTACAGTTATTTCTAGGGATCTTTCCATCATCTATTTCTTAGATGCCAATGCATACTTCCATCTTGTATCATTTTTATTATATAGATCATCAGATAGACGGTTGGCAATTTCAACAGATATTGTCCTAAATTTGTGCAATGTGAAAACAATTGCATCCTCTATATTTACCTTGTCTTCATCACTCCTTGTATCTTACTTAGCATATATAATTCCTCCAAACCCTCCATAATTCTAAAGATTCTCTATAAATTCATCTAAACTTTTTATTTATAAAGGTTGGTTCTACACAACTTTAAATTTACTCAAAACTTCAGACTCAATTTCACTATCCTCTTGCAATTTCAATTTTCTTCTTGGTTTGGTAGATTTTTTCTTTTCCCTTACATATGTTTTGGGTTTTGGTTGCTTAGGCTTATGTTTCCTCAATGTAGTTGTAGACCTTTTTAGTAGTCATTTTCCTTTGGGGCTCGATGATTTCTTTTCCACATTTGGTTTCTTGCCCTTATTTTCAGATGGTCCAGACTCATCTTCTTCAATACTAACTCCAAGATTTTTTGATAGATCATTAATCATTATGGTTGTTTTCCTTTGAGCCTTAGGTATCAAGATACCTAGTTTTATCTTCTCCTTAACTTCCTCATATGTTCCATACCAATTTTCTCTCCCATCC
>BSBK01002799.1:825000-937500 GCA_027943335.1 Chamaecyparis obtusa | reverse complement strand
TATTATATTGGTTTATGTCAGTGAGGAGGTAGAAGGTAATTAAGTGTGTCATTGGCATTTTGTAACATGAAGAAAATAATATGTATTGTGAAAAGGAAAAATTGGAATAAATGAATAATATATGATTCCTTGTAAATGTGATAAAACCAGTGCATGTGCTTATGTTGGGTGTTGTGTATAACCATTAATTCTGTGAGTGGCATGGAGTGGTGCAATACAAGTACCATCCACAGAAGTTATGTTTAGATAAGGGTATGGGAGAACCATACCACTATGTGTTGCTTTCTTGTTTGTCACCCTACTAAGTGCCAACCTACGAGTGTTGGAAAGATCAATACGTGGAGGGGTAGTAGTGTCACCATTTCCTGGGGTATTATGTAGCATACATATAATGGTGGCGCGAAGTGACCTTAGCTTCCACTACTCAAGGGAAAAGAATAAAAAATGCTTCCCCTTATGATGAACCTATACATTTGGTTCATAAGTGTTTATCCTAAATGCCACAGTTCTTGAGCACAATACCGGTACTTGATATAAGCCTATCTTAGGAGATATATGATTCACGGATATGTACATTCTATGTGGTCCAACATGTGGAGGGAGATTTTGTTTTTCCCATGTTGTGATGGATACCATATTCGCACATGTTCCAACATGATGCAATGAATATGATGCCACGTCCCACTAATGTTCTGACATAGTGTGAGGTGATGATGTCGTGTTGTTGATGGTAGCGAGCCAAGCTCGAGAACATGATGCCACATACATAATTACATGAAGGCACAGTATATGTATGTATTTTGTTTCCTACTTGATGTAGAGTATATTATTGATGCTTGCATGCTTGTAGAGGGGCACCCATGGATGCTCAGTTTGTAGACGTGGTAGGCATATGGGTGGGCCCTAGCCATGTATACCTCTAGCTATGATGATGATCTATGAGGGACATCGTTATGCGGGGTGTGTCCTGTGTATGCCTACTCCACAAGGAACACTGCCATGCAAGATATGACTAGAGTGTGCTTACTCCACATGGTGTATGGTCATGTCATGTAGGTTGGCATGCTTATTCTACACCATCTAATGCAGGGGTGTTGCCGAGGTGAGCCCCCTATGCCATGTGGGTAGTGTTTCCTGGGCCCAACCACATGAAGAGCTATTGTGATAGCTGGACATTGTTTCCTCCTTCCTCGTGAGGTGACTAGATATATTCACACTATGATGTGATGTGCAATTTATGGTGAATTGTTTTTATCTTCGGTTATCTAGACCAATAATTTTCTCATCTTTTTCTATAATAGTTTAGCCAAGACTTATGAAATTTATCTTAGGTGTGATTTATTGTTGTAATGTCTTGGAATCCTCTTATCCTATTGTTGAGATTGATAATTCTATTTTTACATTTATTTATTTATTATTATTGAGCTTTGATGGCTAAACTATCTCCTTTCATAATTTTCTAATGTTGGTTTTGTGTTGTATTGTGATTCCTCACTCAAGATGAATGACGTGCACTTGGTGAGTGTATACAAGGAAGTAGACACAGGGAACCTTTGAGGATGGGGGTATGTGGGGTTGTTATGCAGCTAGTATCCACTACCTTCCTATGTGTGGTGTCTATTCCTTGGAGGCTAACCACCTTACACAAAACAAGGGATATGACATGTGGACTTGTATGGAGGGCCTTCATGACAAAGGCCCAAGACACCATCAAGCCACTATGTGAAGTATTGATTATGGATTTTGGATATAGATGAGACTGGTTATGTACCCTGGAGTAAGAGTTTGTCTAGAGAGACAACCACTCCCGAGCCTTGTGGTGTGTATTCTCAGTGATGCGGACTGGTATGTTTATGTAGAGTATGGTTATTGTTTCAATTTTGAAATGAGAATGTAGTATTGTTTCTTAAATATTGATATCGTTATGATTTACAAAATTTGATTGATAATTGTGTCATGGAATTCTGAAAAGAAATAGAAATTATAGTATGAATGAATGCTTCTAGATATTGATGAAATATTAGAAAATTTTGATGCATTTCTAAGGAAATTAAGAAATCCAATGTAACTATTTTTTTTGAAATTGATGACATACTTGTGTGGTTTCTTTACAAATTATAGGAGGTTAATGATATGTTGTTGATGATAACTTTACAGAAGAAATTTGAATTTTTGTGCATTAATCCATTACTATAGTTTTCATGTTTGTTTATGTTTTTGAATGAATATAGCATAAAATTAGTTGTAAGAATATGAATTGTCTTGGATGTGTATGTATTTTGTCTTATAATTATCATGACAATTGTTCTATCTTGTACTTGGATCCTAGGAATAGGTATACCTTAGATGTTGATTTAAGGATGCTACTCCATTAATGTATGATTTGTTTCCATTTTAGTCTATGTGACTTCTAGGAGTAATTCTAATCTTAGGGGGGAGGATGTAATTCCTCTCCAACTTTGACTTGTTGAAGGGCATCATTAGTAAGTAACCTAATGGGAGAAATGTGGGTAAGTAAATCCTTGTCATTTTCTAATAATTGTGATGCACATCTATGTAGAATATATTGTTTAATTTTATATATGTCATTTCTATTTTGAAGGTTGATAAATAAATACATTATTTCGGAAACCATAATGATAAGATAAATATCTATTGTGATTTATTTATCTGACAAAATTAGTAATTGCTCAATAATATTAAATAAATAAATAAAATATCAAGATATCTCATGATATTAATATTCATTAAATTATTATTTTATTTTTTATTAAAAATATATATTGTAATTAGAAAATTATAAAATATTATAAATATTTAAAATATAAAGTAAATTTTTTAAATATAATTAAATATAAAGTAAATGTTTTTAAATATTTTAATTATATTAAAAAGGTATTCTTTTAATAAAAAAAAAAGAATCTATAAATAAATAACTATCATTTTATAATAAATGAATTAAAAGGGGGGGGGGATAATATTCATTTTTTAAGAAAAGAAATCTTAAAGTTACCTTTTTGTTGAATTAAGTAACAAATAAAGATAAGTTACGTGGAAGTATGAGGAAGGGCTTTTAAAGCCTTAGAAACTAAAGCATATATTCACATGAGATTACATAATGCATATTTACTAAATCTGAACGGAATCAATGTAAAATTTATTATCCCGTTATTTTTTTATTTTGAACTTGGTGGAAGGGAGGAGGTTGGTTGGTTGGAGAGAAGAGGGGGAGAGGATGTAAGGAAGAGGATCGCGCTATTTATTGCTGGCACTCTCGTTGTAAAAAAAGTTTTATTTTTTAGATCTTGTGTTTTTTTATTATTATGTTTATGAGTAGGCAGGAAGGAGAGGGAATGGGAAAGAAGAGATGTAGGAGAGACATTTGAAACATTAAAATTCTCACAGAAATATCCCTCACCATGACATCAACTGTGTATTCAGGTTTCTATCATCTACTATTTAGAAGTGGTATGTATTGATATCTCTTTTTTCTTTTTTTTAATCCGAAAAGATCGCACTTACCTGTATCACTATTTTGTTTTATATATATATATTCCTCAGTCAAAATTTTGGATAACAATTATATATATATATATATATATATATATATATATATATATATATATATATATATATATATATATATATATATTCTTCACCCTTTTTTTAATAATCTATGTAAATAATCCTCCCCATAAGTGAAATGAAAATCTAAGGTTAATATTTATGAATATAGTCTCAACATTTTGTATAATAATAAGATTGTCTTAAGCAAATCCATATTATGTTTCAGCTTACAAGATTATTTTTGAATTCATAAAAAGAAAGATTTTGAACGGGAATATTCTTGTGAATTTAGTGCAAATCAATCTGAAATATATATATAATAAATTAAGAGGATATAATGATAACAAAATTATAGCTTCCTTTTCTTCCAAGTTTCTTTAGGTAAAAAAATGTGTTAGACATTGAGCATAGATAAATATGAACATCAATATATAATAAAGAGATTATTTTGATTTTTCTTTAAAAATTAATAGTGATGTGAATGAACATCGTTGAAATTTCATTAGTGGAGATATGACAAGGTAGATGATTGAGTAAGTAATTCAGAATACTATTATATGTTTAAAAAAAAAAAAATTTGTCAAATGTTATTCTTTCTAGTTGAAAATACTTGTAGCTTTTCTTATACTAAATATTAAGGTTTTCTATATACCAAATATTAAGATTATTTTGGGAGAGACCAGTCAAGATATTAGGAAAAGTTGGGAATTAAAAACAATTCGAATAATATAATCATTTAATCTTTGATATTGCATTATATGAATAGTAATTGTCAACCTTACATTTTATTTTGAGTTGAGCCAAGGGTTACTTGGTCAGTGGATAAAAGCATGGATGTCTTCGATTAAAATAAATCTTGGTGGAATAGATGACAGTTCTCCCATTTTGTCTGGTTTGGCAACATTCATGGGAGGAAGCTTATATTTAGGGTTGACAAGATCAACCTTCTCAACAATAGCATGATTATGCACCTTAGGTGCCATATTTTTGATGTATCACCACTTTATTGAAGTAGGGTTTCATGTGAAATAACTCAGTCATGCTTCCACAACTAGGGAACACACCAAAAATCACTCAAATATGCTTAATAGTGCTTAGATCTTTCTAGAATTACCTCAACAATCACTCAAATGCTCCTCAAATGACTTAACTCTACAATGTGCTCAAATTCTCTTTGAAAATGCTAGGGGTATGTGCAAGATCATGAGGGGCCAAACTATGCCCTTAAGTGGCAATGAAAAATCAGCAAATTAGGTTTAGTCAACTTGACGTGAAAATTTCAAGTAGCTATCAACCTAATATCCAAAACTTGTAAGAATAGAATCTGTAGAAAATTGAATGTAGTTTCTAAACTACTTGGCTTTTTTTGAAAAAAAGTTAGTATGATTGGTGAAAAGTATAGATTTCAATGCAACAGTAAAAAAATTTCAGGAAAAAAATAAGTAGGTGTATGTCTGACCACCTTTATCATAATCAAATGATAATATTTTATTATAATATTTTATATATAAGTAGTAGACTCATGCTTGGATGTGATGCATATTTTTTTGTAATTTTATTCGAAAAAAATAATTAATTATGAAATTTTTGCTACAACATTTTTTGAATAAAAGAACTCTCGAGTCTGACCACCTTAACTCATTCAAAACTTTACAAAATTTAATTTATTTATTTTCCTTATAGCAGGCGAAGCATAGAATGTGACACATTTTTCAGATTTCAAAAATGTTATACCATAGGAAAGTTATAGTCATTTTTCAGTCAGTATATAAATCAACACTTTAGAGGTAACTCAATTAGAAAATAACTAATAATTACTTACTGAATTCAAAATTTGACAGCAATTATATCGATAGAAAGTTGATAATCTCCTTAAGATACCCTTTTTGTTTCATCAAATTCGGGTGAAAAAATAGTCGTCAGCTACATGGTCGAAGTCTGGACCTCAAAGAAACAGGGGAAAAACATGTTTTTGAGACATTTCAATAGTTGACCATGTAGGTTTGGTGCACAAAGCAATACCGAGCCTAATTGGGTACCTGATATTTTTGTGTACCCGATATTTTCAGGTACCCAAAAAGGCCGGTAGAATTTTGATTTATCACTTTTACCTCCCCTTTCTCCCTCCCATTTCTCCATCCTATATTAGATTAGATTATATATTATATATCAAAAACTATATATTAGATATATATTAGATTATATATTATATATATTAAATATTTTATAATATCAATTATATATTAAATATTATATAATATAAATTTTACATTAAATATTATTATTTAATATATATTAATATGTATTTTACAACTATGTACGAAAGGTTGGAAGATTGCAAAAAAATCATCGATGGCCATTGAAAGAAGCAAAGGAAATCAATCAGCCATTTAAAAAATTCATGGGTGACCATTGAGGAAGAGAGAGAATGAGAAGGTGGCGGAGGTTGAAAGAGGAAGAGAGAGTGTGAGAAGGAGAGAGAGAGAGAGAGTGATCTGATTAAGATGGATCTATGATGATTTAGAGTTGAATGCTAAATACAATTTAAAGTTTGTTTACTAAAGAAATTTAAAAAACAAACTTTACAAACTTAATTTTTAAATACATAAATGTAAATTAAGTTTTAAACATGCAAAATAAAATTAAGAAAAGAGGAGAGAAGAAAATGCAAACATAACACAAAGGTTGATTACAGAGTTCATCTGTATGGACTATGTCTCCGGGTCCTCCAAGTAGAGTGACTGATCCTTTGTTCAATTCCCAAAAGATTACTATTAGACACTAAGTTTGCACCCTTGTTTCAAGCTCTCGTAGTCTTGATAACTTAGTATAACATGGGAATCATCTCT
Organism: Chamaecyparis obtusa; assembly: GCA_027943335.1. Classification (NCBI taxonomy): domain Eukaryota; kingdom Viridiplantae; phylum Streptophyta; class Pinopsida; order Cupressales; family Cupressaceae; genus Chamaecyparis; species Chamaecyparis obtusa. The sequence goes on along the minus strand of BSBK01002799.1, from coordinate 931,084 downwards.
AGGTTGTGGGACCTATGCTAACTGAGATGAAACCTCTAGGTTCTAGGCTGGTTCGTCTTGGATAATCACCTTAATTTGCTTCTTGACAGGAAAGTAAATCTTTTGAGGGAAAGGGATAGAAGGAATGCATGAAAGGGAAATAACTTGAAAAGAAAACTACCTACTAGGTGATACACCGAAATGAAGGGTTTGAATCTCAGCATAGGGGAGGAAAATAATGAACAACTCAGGTCTAGGAGATCACAACTCACTAAATAGGCCTACATAAATATTTCATAGAAGGGTCTGCAATAGAAAAGAGACTATTCAGGGAAAGAGAGAGCTTTCACAAATAATAGTATTCCTAAAAGTTTAGACATAATATACAACATCCAGACAAACATTCACCACTGCAACTCAGCATAGGAATGAGACAAGATTGTTAAGGGGTTGTAATATACCCACAAAAGCATTCACATCAAATCATCCACAATAATACACAAAATTGCAGAAAGAGAGAGGGATCGAGAACCCTAAGAGATCACTACAAACATCATATACTTCAATTCAATAAGAGATAATTTAGACAAGGAAGCATAGGGATAGAAAAGATGTCACAAGATACCTCAAGAATATTTGAATCATCAATGGGAGATTACAGAATGTAGAAAAACCAGAGGGCAGAAAAAATGCCACAGATAGCCTTCTAAGAAAGAGACTTTCTTATTTACAAAATGTGAACTCTGAGCTTCAAAAGGTCCAAAAAACAATATATACATCTCCCTTACACATAGGCAAGAGTCAAAAAACCTAACTAGGGTTACAGATTTTGCATGGAATGATTAAACCCTGACTCTGTCACCTCTCATCAAAATCTCTGAGAATACTGGCAATCAGATCAAATCTTTCTTTGTGTGTTGAACTTGGTACTGAGCCCACCTATAGAGATAACTACCTCGATCCATCTACCCACCTGCAACTTGGCTTCATCATGAAGGCTCTCAATCTGATCCTTAAGATATTTGGGTTTAAAATGATTAACCCTACAAAAGGTGGTGCCAAGCTCATTAAAGCCTCAACATGACATGGTACTCTATAAAATTTTTAGTGTTGATGATCAGATCGTCTATCACATCCTTCCAACCATCCCTGTCCTAAAGAATTAAATCTAAGCTACTCAAAATGTCATGCATGGCCGCAAAAATGCAAACCCTACCAAAAACCTTCGTAGAAGATTCGAATTCAAATGATAATGGCTACCAGAGCCCCAAATTAAAACACAACCATCGATGTGAAACTTCCCTGATAGATGAATGGCTATGATGCACTGAGAAAACAACTCCAAAACCCCTTTGACAAGTCAAATGCCATCGTGGAAGTTAGTAGCCAATTGGAATTGAGCAAACCATCATGACAGGGAAGCCCTTGGACCCATGACCCTAAGAGCGCATCAGACGGTTGTCGTTATACTGTGATGCTAAAGGATGAGCATCTTGACCAAATGGTGTAATGACAACCGCAAGATCAAACCAGGTGTTAAATTCTTGCAGAAGACTAACCCCATGAGCCCACTGACAAACTCCACATTGCACACTCACCAATCAATCAAACATTGCCAAACGGATCCACGTTGCATTCTTTTTGACATCAGACCCACTATCTTCCAAGATTCTGATCCAATGGTGGGTGCATGATCTCATGGCCCCTGAATATTCCTTCTGATCATGCACCCACTATAGATCTTATTAAGTTGGGACTCCTCTGACAATGGACCCACCACAAACCCAGTCATCACTACGTGGACCAATCAGAAGCAACCACACCAGCTCACCTGGCACCTCAAAAGATAGAGAATCTTGGGTTCACATAAAATAGTGGGCACATGATTGGATGGCCTCAGAAGATTCCATGCGAACATACAACCACCATAGATCTTTGTCAACTACCACCTCACCTAGGATACCCAGACCCACTGAATCTTGGAGTGCTACATACTTGGAAGATCCCATGGTTGTTGCAAGATCGCAAGCCTCTGACAGGTCCCTTGCGAACTTACGACGAGTGTTAGATCCTGCAGAAATGGGACCCCACCTAAAGAGACCACTGGAGAACTTAGTGAATACATGACTAAATGAAAGTCACCTAGTTGCAGAATGAAATATTGAACTGTGGTTAAGTTTAGAGAATACCTGAATAAGGCATTCGCTGAATCACTGAACCAAATGTTTAACACAGAGTTATATTGAGCAATTTCCCAACTGAGGGCAATCTGTAGAGTTGTTGGATGTCTTAGGGCACCACCATTTTATTTCATGACCAAGAGAATTACTATAGTCACTAGTTCGCCAAGAGAAAAATGTAACCGCTGGAAGAATAAGAGAACTGGCGACCGAAGGAAGAAATAAAGTGCATGTGGAATTTGATGGAACTTAAGTGGCTAGAAAAGTAACTTGAAAATAGAATGAAGGCTAGGGTTTTTAAACACAAAAACTAGATTTATGAATATTTGACCTACAGACCAGGGAACTCTAGAAATTGTAGAGGCCAGAGAACAAAGCAGAAAACCATGAAATTTTCTCAGGTGCTTGGCAGATAAAAATGAAAACTCTAGGATAGGACTTAGCCAAATTTGTATGCATAGGAAAATTTGGGTAACATTTTGGTGATTTCTGCTGAATTTCAGCCTGCTAGACATTGATCAGTGGCCTTAAAATGGTCCATTGGGCATGGAGTCAATACTGGAGCACAAAACTTTGGTAGAGGAACAAAACTAAACTAGGGGGACAAACTTGTGCACAAACACTTCTTGAAGAGAAGGAAACTAACCTAGAAAATAGGGAAAGGAAACAAAACATACCTAACCTAATCTAACTAGTACATAACATTGGTCAAACAAATCCATTTACTGTTTGTGAAAAATAACTTCCCATCCTTCTCAGATTACAATAATCCACATGCTTCTAGAAAGCTATTAAAAGATAAATGTAGGAGATATGCAGAATCACCTGCTTGACAAAGATTTGACTGATATGGATTTTACTCACTTGGTCAAGCTAATTGTAAGCACCATCATTTTTGTCAATGGGGACAACAAATTGATTTGGTTTAGTCTCAGCCTCAGCTTCTGGTGGAGTATCATATTTGGATGCTGGCATAATTTGTACTCCTTTGATAACCTCCATCCTAGCCAAATACTTGATAGGACACTTTTTTGATAGTGAATCTAGAGCTTTCCCTGATAAACTTAGGCTCCTAAGAGATTACTTCAGTTTGATTGATCTCCTCTTTATGCTGACTAGAAATAATCTCCTCCTGCAACTTGTAGGTGTTCTCTAAAAGTGTGGGCTTGTCATCAAGATGCAAACAAAAATGTTCCATCTTGTCCCAAAATTGATCTTTGTCTTCTTCCTCTAGATTCTTTTGTAGGAGAAGTATACTATTGTCAGCACAACCATCATGATTTGCTGAAAACCCATTTGTCTTAACTTGTTTAGAGAGAGCCTCCTTTAGATCAGCAATCTTCTGCTCAATGATCTCCTTTTCTTCCTCCAGTTGAGAACATTTCTCAATCTGTACCTGATAGCCTCTTTTATATGTTTCAGCTGTAGAAGCCAGGAATCCTATATTTTTCTTGAGATCCTGCAACTCTCTCTCACGAAACTCCTCATGAGCTCTCAACTCCTTTTCTTTCTCAATCTGAAATTCATTTCCTCTATTAAACATGGCTTCCATTAAATTTTTTTGGTCTTGAACCACCCTTTCATAGTTATTCTTATGAACCTCTAATTCTTCATAGGCATCCTTCTGAGCTACTAATGTTCTTTGGAAATCTTCCTCCTTTTCAACTATAGTAGCACTAACCTTAATCAAATTTTCCTTATAAACTTTTTTCAATGTTGCCAGGTTGCTTGAAAGGCTGCTTGGCTTTGTCACTGTCCCACAATGACGTCTTCACACTGCTTCCATCTAGCATCAAACTGCTCCTTTGCTTGTGTTTTCATATGCCTTTTTTTTGTTTCCAACACCTCCTCATAGTGTCTCTTTTGTTCTTCCAGCTTCCTTTGATAAACCTCCTTTTGTGCCTCCAACCCTTCAGCGAGCTTGGCCTCGTTTCTCTTGTATTGCTCTATCAGATACCTCCTATAGCCTTGATCCTACTGAGCCAAACCTTGTTGTTGTTGGATATGGGTATGATAAGCATGCTCCTTCAACGAAAGCATCTCATCTTGAGGTTTTTGATGTGTGTATTGATGCTACCATGATACTGGAAGTTGGGTGTGTGGGGGGAAAGCATAAGGTGAATGTTGCTCCATTACTGCAACTGGGTAGTCCTACATGAAATCAGAAGTACCACTACTTTGATAAAGCTAACCTCCATGAAATGAAGGCATATCCTCATGAAAAGAAGGATGGTAATCCATCTTAGGTACTGAATCTCCTTGAAACCAGTGGATGTGTACTCAGAGTTACTAGATATGCAAAATAATGACCTCTCAAAGGTCTGCAACCTGCTGGATGCATATAAAAACCAGCAAGAACTATGAAAACTATGAACTCTTGGTCCCATCGGGTGTGCCATAAATGTTATACACTAAGTTTGTACCCTTTTTTCAAGCTCTCATAGTCCTTTTAACTTATTATAACATGGGAATCATCTCCAAGTTGTGGGACCTATGCTAAATTAATGATGAAACCTGTAGGTTCTAGGTTGGTTCCTCTTAGATAATAACCTTAATTTGCTTCTTGATAGGAAAGTAAATCTTTTGAGGGAAAGGGATAGAAGGAATGCATGAAAGGGAAATAACTTGAAAAGAAAACTACCTACTAGGTGATACACCGAAATGAAGGGTTTGAATCTCAGTATAGGGGATGAAAATAATGAACAACTCAGGTCTAGGATATCACAACTCACTAAATAGGCCTACATAAATATTTCATAGAAGCGTCTACAATAGAAAAGAGACTATTCAGGGAAAAAGAGAGCTTTCACAAACAATAGTATTCCTAAAAGTTTAGACACAATCTACAACCTCCAGACAAACATTCACCTCTGCAACTCGGCATAGGAGTGAGACAAGATTGTTAAGGGGTTGTAATATACCCACAAAAGCATTCACATCAAATCATCCACAATAATACACAAAATTGAAGAAAGAGAGAGGGATCGAGAACCCTAAGAGATCACTACAAACATCATATACTTCAATTCAATAAGAGATAATTTAGACAAGGAAGCATAGGGATAGAAAGGATATCACAAAATACCTCTGTAATATTTGAATCATCAATGGGAGATTACAGAATGTAGAAAAACTAGAGGGAAAAAAAAATTCCATAGATAGCCTTCTAAGAAAGAGACTTTCTTCTTTACAAAATGTGAACTTTGAGCTTCAAAAGCTCCAAAAAACAATATATAGATCTCCCTTGCATGCAGGTAAGAGTCAAAAAACCTAACTAGGGTTACAGATTTTGCATGGAATGGTTAAACCCTGACTCTATCACCTCTCATCAAAATCTTTGAGAATACTGGCAATCAGATCAAATCTTTCTTTGCATGTTGATCCTGGTATTGAGCCCACCTACAGACATAACTACCTCGATCCATCTACTCAACACAAACTTGGCTTCGTCATGAAGGCTCTCAATCTGATCCTAAAGATATTTGGGTTTAAAATGATTAACCTTGCAAAAGGTGGTCCCAAGCTCATTAAAGCCTCAACACAACATGGTACTCTATAAAATCCATGGCGCCGATGATCAGATCATCTATCACATCCTTCCAACCATCCTTGTCCTGAAGAATTAAATCCCAGCTACTCAAAATGACGTGCATGGCTGCAAAAATGGAAACCCTAGAAAAAACCTTTGTAGAAGATTTGAATTCAAATGATAATGGCTAGAAGAGCCGCAAATTAAAATGAAATTGTCAATGTGAAACTTCCTCAATAGATGAACGATTGTGATGCACTGAGAAAACAACTCCAAAACCCCTTTGAAAAGTCAAATTCCACTGTGGAAGTCAACAGCCAATACAAAGTGAGAAAACCATCATGATAGGGCAGCCCTTGGACCCACGACCCTAAGAGTGCATCAGATGGTTGTCGTTATACCACAATGCTAAAGGATGAGCATCTTGACCAAATGGCATAACGACAACTACAAGATCAAACTGGGCATTAAATGCTTGTAGAAGACTGACCCCACAAGCTTGCTGACAAACTCCATGTTGCACACTCACCAACCAATCAAACACTACCAAACGGATCCACGTTGCATTCTTTCTGACATCAGACCCACCGTCTTCCAAGATTCCAATCCAATGGTGGGTGCATGATCTCATGGCCCCCGAATATTCCTTCCAATCATGCGCCCATTGTAGATCTTATTAAGCTGGGACTCATCTAACAATAGACCCACTACAAACCTAGTCATCACTACGTAGACCAATCAGAAGCAACCACATCAGCTCACCTGGAACCTCAAAAGATAGAGAATCTTAGGTTTGCATCAGACGGTGGGTGCATGATCGCATGGCATTAGAAGATTCCATGTGAACATACAACCACCCTAGATCTTTGTCGACTACCCCCTCACCTAGCATACTCGGACCCACTGAATCTTGGAGCACTACATACTTGGAAGATCCCTTGTGAACTTACGATGACTGTCGGATCCTGCAAAACTAGGAACCCACATAAAGAGACCGTCGGAGAACTTAGCTAATACATGACTAAAGGAAAGTTGCGCAGTCTTAGAATGAAATATTGAACTGTTGTTAAAGATTAGAGAATATACGAATAAGGCATTCACTGAATTACTGAACTAAATGTTTAATTTGGAGTTATATTGAGTGATTGCCCAACTGAGGGAAATCCATGGAGTCGTTGGATGTCTTAGGGCACCGCCATTTTATTTTACGACTAGGAGAATTACTGTAGTCACCAGTTCACCAAGAGAATAAAAGAACTAGCGACCAAAGGAAGAAATAAAGCGAACGTGGAATTTGATGGAACTTAAGTGGCTGAAAAAGTAACTTGAAAATAGAATGAAGGCTAGGGTTTTTAAACACAATGGCTAGATTTATGAATATTTGACCTGTAGACCAAGGAACCCTAGAAATTGCAGAGGCTAGAGAACAGGGCAGAAAACCATGAAATTTTCTGAGGTGCTTGGCAGATAAAAATGCAAACTCTGGGATAGGACTTAGCAAAATTTGTATGCATAGGAAAATTTGGGTAACAATTACAATAATCTTGTGTCAATCTAACAACATCCAGATGCATTGAGCTTCAAGCTCTCTCCTAAGCAATATCACAATCTTCAATAGCTTGGAAGAACACTTAGAACAATTTCTCTCCAAAATCCAACTCCAAACATCATTAATTTTTCACAAGCCCATACCCCCTTTTTATACATTAAATTTACTTAAAATGATTAATAACCATTTAATTTACAAATCCTTCCATATCTCCCAATTTTACATACCAATTCACCAGAAATAATATGACATCTTGAAAATCTTACAAAAAAACCCCTTTGAATATTTTTGGTTAATTTTTAAACATTAATGTTATCAAGTTCATTTGTTTAAGGATAAATTTATCTGCACTGATCCTGAAATCCACGCTAGCCTATTGGTATGCCCAATTCTTTTGGAGAGGATGGGTCAGTGGTTCCAACCAATGACCCACCATTTATGGTTAATAGCCACCAATAATAGTTAAAAATGATAATCATGCTCAACATTTCAAATTCTGATGGCAGCATGTTGGTTATCGGAGAGGTTGTAAAGTACTTGGTGGGAGGTCATGTTTTCAATTCCTCCCACCACCACCTTTTTTACTTTGTATTTGGCGCTAATACTATTTAAATATTATAAGCACCCACTTCATTAGTGTGACCTCCTATGGTCTAGTGGTAAGGGGCATAGCTTTCTAAGAGGAGTTTTAGAGTTCAAATCTCCTAACTTCTAATTTTGCCAAATTTTCAAAAGTCAACCAGATTTGGTCAACCTTTGACCAACCAACTTTTTTTCCTCAAACTTTGACTATTTGTAACTTGCAAATGAACTCTAATTGACTTCATTCAAGTTGCATTGGATTTGTTTTGGTGAGATCTTTAATTTGATGATAGTTTTGCAAGCATTGGGAACTTTTGAATTTTAAGTGGTAAAATCCACTTGGATCAGTCCTCCCCACCTAGGAGCTTTTGGACCTCCAAAAGCTTGGTTACTCAGAAAGTAAGTAAGGTTAAAGTTCCCTCACTTTTCCAATCTCCATCCACCTTGCCTTACTTGGATTCATCCCTTTTAACCCCACTCTGAGATACTCAATAGCTCCTCGTCATGAAGTCCTAACATTGTTATTGAGAATGACATCCTATGGTAGCTCTAACATATACTCAGGTGAAAGATCATCTACTGAAGGTACCTAAACATCAGCCTCTTCATCAAGAATCATCAGAGGCTCATACAACTTCAAGTTTTCAACATTGACCACTAAGTAAATGTGCATGTAGGAAGGAAGATTAAGGCAAAATGCATTGGTTCCAATCTTTTCCAAGATCTCAAAGGGACCATAATGGATAGGCTTGATCTTTTTTCCTTCTCCCTGCATTCTTTCCTTACTGATACGTAACCAAACTCGATCACCAACTTGGAAATGGTGATCCACTCAATTTTTATCATGTCGACCCTTGTATTTGGCTTGACTCTTTTCCAACTGAGCTTCTACCACCTGATGAATAGCTTGAACCTTCTGTATGAAATTCAAAGTCTTTTCTATATCATGTCACTTGTCTTCGACTTCATCTTTCCCAAAGGAAAATTCCATTGGTGTTCACAGTAGGTAACCGAAACAAGTCTCAAAAGGAGAACTCTGTGTAGAAGATTGTGCTACATGGTTGTAGGCATGTTGCACATAGTGTAGACTTTCATCCTACTATTTGGGATGCTTTTTGCAGTAGCCTTGGAGCAAGTGCACAATGGTCCTATTTACCACTTATGTTTGTCCATCCATCTAAGGATGGAAAGCTATACTCTTCTTCAATTTGGTGTCCATGAGGTCCCACAATGTAGACCAAAACTCTCCAAGGAACCGAGAGTCTCGATCTGATATAATAGAATTTGGGAGCCTAAAATGGACCAATACAAACTGAAAATACAATTGAGCTATCAATTCAACTATGATTTGTTTTTTACAAGGCATAAGAATACACATTTTGTTGAACCTATCAACTACTACAAATAGATAATCATGTCCTCTTTTAGACATGGGAAGTCCTCCAACAAAATCCATAGGGACACTTTTTCAAGCTTGAGATGGAATAGGAAGAGGTGTGTACAACCCCAACTTCATGCTACTTGGCTTACTTGTTGCACACATTATACATCCTTTAATGTATCTTGTTACAGTTTCCTGCATGTGAGGCCAATAGAAAAATTGTTGCAATTGAGTCATAGTCTTGTTAACACCAAAATGTCCAACAATCAAAGACGTATGAGCTTCTCTAAGAACATGTGCTTGTTCACCTTTAGGAATACATAATTTTCCTAGGTGATACAACAATTTTTCTTTTACATAGTAATTATTTTCTTCTACTTATTTACCTACAATGAGAGATGAATATATATCCTTGAAGTTATCATCCATTGCATATTGTTCCTGAAAACTTTCATGGACCATGGAACTTCCTTTTAAGATAGCCAATAAATTTATAACTAGAGGTCTTGAAAGCATATCAGCTACCTTATTATGGACTCCTTTCTTATACTTTATCACTAAGTGACATTGTTGAAGAAATCCCATCCACCTAAAGTGCCTACTTTGTTGCAACTTAGACTATGAATGTAAATATTGCAATGGTTGATGGTCCATGTGGACAACTGTTTCCTTTCCCATTAGGTAGTGTTTCCATTTTTTAACACTCTGTACTAGTGCATATAATTCCTTATCATAAGCTAGATAATTAATAACTGCACTAGTAAAAGTTTCAGAGTGATAACATACTAGCTTACCTCCTTGCATTAAGACTACTCCAATGGGAAATCCACTTGCATCTGTTTCGATCTATAATGACTTTTGTAGATCTAGCAAAGTCAGAACTAGTGTGGTGCTCAACTTTCCCTTCAAAGTGTTGAAAGCCTTTTGCTGAGGTCCTCCCCACTAGAAATTTTTCTTAGTACTTGTCAACACATGCAATGGTGAAGCGATATAGGAGAAGTTAGCAGTAAAATTTCTCCAGTGCTGAACAACACCTAGGAAACTTCTGACTTCAGTGACTGTACTTGGCTTAGACCATTTTACAATTACATCAACCTTTGTAGGGTCGACTTCCAATTGACCATTACCTACAACATAGCCTAAGTACACTAAAGATGTCTTTGCAAACTCACATTTTGACATCTTTACATAGAGTTTTTCTTTCCTTAACAAATCAAAAGCTTTATGTACATGACTTACATGATCACTCCAAGATTTACTAAATATCAAGATATCATCTAGATAGACTATTACAAATTTGTCAATGTAGGGATGAAATACATCATTCATTACATGCATGAAAGTGGTTGGTGCATTGCACAACCTAAAAAGCATAACCAACCATTCGTATAGTCCCTGTTTAGTTTTGAATGAAATTTTCCAAATATCATCTTCTGTAATCCTAATCTGATGATAACCACTATGCAAATCCAACTTTGTGAAATATACTGCATGTTTAAGTTGATCAAGTAAATCATCTATACAGGGAAGAGGATACCTGTTCTTTACCGTTATCATGTTCAAGGCTCTATAGTCAATACACTTTCTCCATGTCCTATCCTTCTTTGGAACTAATACAATTGGAGAACCACAAGGTGAATTACTTGGATGAATCACTCCTTTCTCCACAAAATCCTAAACCTATTTCTTGGTCTCTTCATTTTAAAAGACTAATAACCAGTACATGCCAATGTTTGGAAGCAGTTCATCCTGCTATAAATGGATTTCATGTTGTATCTCCCTCTTAGGTGGCAATCCTTTTGTCTCTTGAAATAATTCATCATAGGTGGAAACAACTTTGACTAATTTAGATTTATGTTTTGGATCACAACCCTTGAATGCCTCAGATTTATCATCATCCTTAGCTTTTGCAAGCATGAGTACAAAATTTTTACTTGCATTAACTAATCTTTTCATTTGAATGGCATTTACTAATGCAAGATTAGTTTTAACTTTATGTGATCTAACTATGTACTCTTTACCATCTTTGAATAAATGATACTTATTCTCCCCCCTGTAAAAGTTTTCTTGTCTATCAAAAGGATAGGGACTTCCTAACATAAGCCCACAAATATCCAAAGGTACAACATCTACTTCCACCTTATCAATAAAGTTAGAAATTATGGAAAAATGAAGCTTACATTGTTTTTTCACCTAAAGTTGAGCATCATTACATACCCATCCAAGCGGATAGGGCTTAGGATGAGGTGTAGTAGCTAGATTTAATTTATTTACCACTTCTTTAGATATCAAATTAACTTGTGAACTAGTGTAAAAAAGAGTATCAACCTTAGTGTGTTTAGTTACCACATGAATGTGAAAAAGTTCATTTCTTTTCTTATCCACATTAGGAAGATAATTTGACTTGCTTGAACTTGCATTAGAAATCATAGCATTTGACGAGAGAGTTTTACCTTCCACTTTACCTTAGATCCTGACAGCAACTATCTTTGTCTCATCCCCGGAATTAGAACCAAGATCTTGTTGTACTATAGTAGTAGTCTTTTTTTTACCTTTATTTCCTCCATACTACTTCGGCCTTAACTCTGGATGTAATTTCTAGCATTTAGAGACATCATGTCCCTCTTTCTTGCAATGAGAATAGGTAGATTTATTATCTTCCTTTTTTACTATAGCAATTTTTTTCCCTTCTTTTCTTTCCCCTTAGATTTATCTTCTAACTTAGATGGCTTCTTATCAAATGTATCAATGAAAGAGCACTTGCCTCTTGACTCTAAATGTGTGGCTTGAACACATACTTCATCTAGGTTTCTAGGATTCAAGACCAAAATAGAATGTCTCAAATAAGAGTGAAGACCACCTATGTACTTGAGCAATGTATCCTGGGTGTACAATGGAAAATTTAATGCAATATCCTTTTTCCAAAATTCATGGGTGTACTCTTGGATAGACTGACCTTTCCCTTGCCTAAAGTGTTGCCAGTTCATCATTAACTATTGCATATGGCCTAAGGGATAGAATTGCTTCTTAAGAGAAATAACAAATTCTGACCAAGTTAAATTGAGTCTACCATGGCAAGAATTTTCATCTTGTGTTCTACTCTCCTACCAGGTTAGAACTGTACCTCCTAACCAAAGAGTAGCTAATTGGATCCTATCAACATCATCTATGAGATTTTGTACTCTACAATAGACTTCAACTTGTTGAATCCAATCATCTAAATTTTCAGCACTTAATTCCCCACAATACTTTGGTAGATCAAATTTTACATCCAATTTAATTCTACGCTTATGTCCACCCTTAAACGGATTAGAAGACTTAGAATGAGTAGAAGAAGGGGAAGAGGGAGAAGAGGGAGAAGAAGGAGAAGAGGGAGTTGGGGGTGTTTTTGGAGGCTCATGATCACCTCCTAATCTTCTCCCTTTAACCTCACGAGCTACAATTCTTCTCATCCTTTCTTCTCTCTCTTGTACTAAAACTTCTACAATGGTTTCCAAATTCTGAAGAGTCTTCTGAATACTCTTGTCTTTGGAACCTTGTCCAATGCCTCTTTCTTCCATCTACAACAGTGGATTCATTCTTTGTTTTCCAATATCAGGATTGTATTCTTCAAGCTTTCCTTCACCTTGTTGAATCCTAAATCTCATTAGCACTCATACAAAGCTCTGATACCAAACTTGATCTGATTAAGATGGATCTATGAGGATTTGTAGTTGAATGCTAAATACAATTTAAAGTTTGTTTACTAAAGAAATTTAAAAAACAAACTTTACAAACTTAATTTTTAAATACATAAATGTAAATTAAGTTTTAAACATGCAAAATAAAATTAAGAGAAGAGGAGAGAAGAAAATGCAAACATAACATAGAGGTTGATTACCGAGTTCATCTATATGGACTACGTCTCTAGGTCCTCCAAGTAGAGTGACCGATCCTTTGTTCAATTCCCAAAAGATTACAATAATCTTGTGTCAATCTAACAACTTCTAAATGTATTGAGCTTCAAGCTCTCTCCTAAGCAAGACCACAATCTTCAATAGCTTGGAAGAACACTCAGAACAATTTCTCTCCAAAATGAAACTCCAAAAATCACTAATTTTTCACAAGCCCATACCCCTTTTTATACATTAAATTTACTTAAAATGGTTAATAACCATTTGATTTACAAATCCTCCCATATCTCCCAATTTTACATACCAATTCACCAAAAATAATATGACATCTTGAAAATCTTTCAAAAATAACCCCTTAGAATATTTTTGGTTAATTTTTAAACATTAATGTTATCAAGTTCATTTTTTTAAGGATAAATTTATCTGTACTTATCTTGAAATCCACACTGGCCTATTGGTATGCTCGATACTTTTGGAGAGGATAGGTCAGTGGTTCCAACCAATGGCCCACCATTTATGGTTAATAGTCGCCAATAATAGTTAAAAACAACAAGCATGCTCAACATTTCAAATTATGATGGCTGCATGTTGGTTATCAGAGAGGTTGTAAAGTACTTGGTGGGAGGTCATGTGTTCAATTCCTCTTGCCACCACCTTTTTTACTTTGTATTTGGTGCTAATATTATTTAAATATTATAAGCACCCATCTCCTATGGTATAGTGGTAAGGGGCATGGCTTTTTGAGAGGAGTTTTAGAGTTCAAATCTTCTAACTTCTAATTTTGCCAAATTTTCAAAAGTCAACTGGATTTGGTCAACCTTTGACCAGTCAACTTTTTTTCCTCAAAATTTGACTATTTGTAACTTGAGAAAATGAACTTCGATTGACTTCGTTCAATTTGCATTAGATTTGTTTTTGTGAGATCTTTAATTTGATGATAGTTTTGCAAGCATTGGGAACTTTTGAATTTCTAGTGGTTAAATTCACCTAGATCAGAGAGAGAGAGAGAGAGAGAGATGTTAGAATAACTGAGAGGGGGTGAATCAGTTATCCAGTGTCCCAAAACAAAATGTATAATCCAAAATAAATTCTTCAACTTCTACTACTCGATAAACATAAAATACTTTCACTTTCAGTGTTTTTACCAATTGTCAGTCTAAACTTAATAATAGTTACCGATCAAATCTAACATGTAATATGCAAAGTATGATAACAAACAAATATCACAATCAACACAAGAGATTTAACATGGAAACCCTATGAAGGGAAAAACCATCTAGGACTGGAAACCAAAAATTGTTCACTCTTTTGAAGTGAGATCGGTGAAGACCCAACCTTGTTAAAGGTTACAAACACACTGTTAGGTGTGACATTGTTAGAGGATTTTAGACCAGAAGTTATCATCCAACCAATAGTCACTCTGGAGTTGACAGGATAACAATGTTCACTCTATGAATGAAACATCAAAAGACTTTCTTAGTCCACTCGGTTAAGAGATTTGACTTCATGTACAATGGTTAAATATGTAATAGTAGATGATCTACCTTGAAACAACTTCAATTGTAGTTTACAGTCAATGTTTAGCTCATTCAAATCTTTCTAATCAATATACCACTTTAGATTCAATACTATATCAACTTACCGTCCATAGGTAATTACTCTCTATAGCTTGGTAATTATTCTGTAGCTCAGTTCTTATTAACCAGTATGATCATAATGCATGAAAACTTGTTCATGTGATAATTCTACAATATCTTCTTCTTCTGGCTATGTTTCAACAATGAAACCAATGTCTCGTATATAGACAAGTAAATCATTTTCATTTCCTCCATTAGATTTTGCTTCTTAATCATATTCATAGATTTTTTCACTTTAAGCTTCCTCAACTGATGTGTTAGTAACAAGTTCAATTTGCCCCATTAGATCCTTCTTGATTTATGTTAGCCGTCGATCTTCATAACAAACCTTATCTGTTACCTCGATTTCATAGACTTTACAACTCATCACTTTATCAGCTAAATTGATCATTTAATTCCTTTCTATTTTCTTCAGTGAACAAATAAATGTGTCGGTGAACACAAGCTCAGTTAACACTACACTCGATATACACTACATTTTGTCAGTGTATACTAGAATGCTTTATTTACCAACAACACTACTTTGTGTCTTTCACCTCTATCCTTCATCATAGATGAATGCAACATAATAAAGTCAATTTCATCAAGTCATAGACTCATCAATAAGTTACTCAGTGTATTCCTTATCCTCATCTAAGATATACATCTTCTTCATGTAGATATTTATGTTCTTCATCTCTTTTTCCTTTCTTCAGATGTGTCGATATAGTAACTTACAAGATAAGTATTGTCAAGCTAGTTGACATCAATGACAACATAATACTAATTTAATCATCTTGCATATCTAATCAGCAACTCCTTAGTAATCTTGAATTGTAGATTCTCCATTCAGGTTCTAAATCAGTAGTAGTTCATCAATCTCTCCCTTTGGCATTGATGGCAACTCAACTAATATGAATTTTACCATACACATACCAAATATGTACTCTAAAACTATTTAATCAAATGTTGTGTAAGCTCTCCCTAGCTTAATATGTTTAATAACTACCTTACTAAACAACATTAAAAAAAATACAGCTTTGTCATGTTGGAAAATGCAATTGAAATAATTGTTGTATTGTCATTGATGTCAAACCTTAACTGCTAAGACTGTTGCTACTTAGGAAAGTATTATATCTATTATGAGAAGGGATAGAAAGGATGGTAATAATAGCACCTAGGGAGAGGTTGAGTTATCTTGATACTACAAAGTGTACTTGACTATGTTGCACAATGATGAGTCAACGTATTATTTATCTTAGTACGACTGAAGAATAAACTGGTAGGCTTAACCGAGCAAAAATGAAGAAATCATGTTTAAGCTAAGTAGTGACAGAGTCGACCGAGATAGTGGATGCTGAGAAAAATCTAGTGTCAACCGAGTATTTCCAAGTGACAGTAATTTTCTGAGGAAATAGTTTAGTAGTGACCGAGCGTTTTACATGGAGACTGAGTGAAAGATCATAGTATTGACGGAGCATCAACAATTTTATATTTGAAGAGAATTCATTTTGCAGCCAACATTTGTTGAATTCTTGAATTATGTAAAACATGTTGACTTTATTTATTGACTGTATGGAAGCATTTAATGCTTTGTAAAATGTTTCATTGTAATTGTTATGAGATTTGAAATGATTCTAAAAAGTAGAATTGAAGAACAAAAGCAGGTAGATTCATTGAATCTGACCTAACCCTAAAATCTACAAAGGAGATTAAGCGGAAAAAAATGAGTTAAATAGACTATTATTCACTAAGTTTTCACCCTTGTTTCAAGCTCTTGTAGTCTTGATAACTTAGTATAACATGGGAATCATCTCCAGGTTGTGGGACCTATGCTAACCGAGATGAGACCTCCAGGTTCAAGGCTAGTTCCTCTTGGATAATCACCTTAATTTGCTTCTTGATAGGAAAAGTAAAACTTTTGAGGGAAAGGGATAGTAGGAATGCATGAAAGGGAAATAACTAAAAGCAAACTACCTACTAGGTGATACACCGAAATGAAGGGTTTGGATCTTAGTATAGAGGATGAAATTAATGAACAACTTAGGTCTTGGAGATCACAACTCACTGAATAGGCTTGCATAAGTGTTTCATAGAAGGGTCTGCAATAGAAAGAGGCTATTTAGGGAAAGAAAATATTTCACAAACAATAGAATTTTTGAGAATTTAGACACAATTTATTACCTATAAACAAACATTCACTTCTACAACTTGGCATAGGAATGGGACAAGATTGTTAGGGGATTGTAATATACCCACAAAAGTATTCACATCCAATCATCCAAAATAACACACAATAGTTGCAGAAAGAGAGAGGGATCAAGAACCCTAAGATATCATTGGAAACATCATATACTTTAATCCAATAAGAGATAATTCAAACAAGGAAGCATAGGGACATGAAGGATTGTCACAAAATACCTCTGCAATGTTTATATTATCAATGGGAACTTTACAACTGTATAAGATAGAGGGTAAAAATGATACCATAGATGACCCTTAAGAAAAGATGAATTTCTTCTACAATTGTGAACCTCTCTTTTTACAGAAAAAGTCAATTCTCCCCTCTAAAGCTCCAAAAAACAATATATATATATATATCTCTATTGCACGCAGGCAAGAGTCAAAAACTAACTAGGGTTACAGATTTTGCATGGAATGATTAAACCCTAAATCTATCACTTCTAATCATAAATGTTATGAAAATATCTCAACCAATCAGATATCATGTCTGTGTGCCCATCCCTATACTTGCAATCAACTTGCAAACAAGCAACCCAGATTCATCTACCTCTTTGAAAATTGGCCCGCCATAAATGCACTGACTGGTACTCTTAGAGAACAAGAAATGACCAAAGATGGTCATCCATACCTTTATCATCAACCTCCCAACTACAAATGTCCTGAAGAATTTATTCTGAGCTACCCCTGTCATTCATATCTTGCTAGATCGAACACTGGCAAAACCCTCACAGAAAGATATTTAAATTTGAAAATAAACAATTACCGGGTTTGGTTTAAAACATGATCGTTGATCCCTATATTTCCTAGCAGATCAGGCAGCTCATATTGACTTTACAATAGTCATAGGCCCCTTGAAAGGTCAAAAGAGCATGTTTTTAGTAGCATCTAATAGAAAATAAGCACATCAGAGAAGATTGACACCTCAGAAGTCAAAGGAACCTGGACCTTGCATCGAATGGCAGTCGCAAGATTGCATGGGCTCAAAAGATTCCATACAATCATGCAACCACCATAGATCTTTCTTCCCTACCATCTCACTAAGATACTCAGCCCCACTAATAGATTTCCACATCACCAGCTCATGACCAATCAAAAGCTTTACACATTAGCCCATCTGACAACATAGGCCCATGACCTTCTCTTTACTTTGACCAATCAAAAGATGACAAGTCACCCTGACCTGGCATCAGACCCACCTTACTTCACATCCCTCAAACAAGATCGAATGATTATCATTATACCACGAGCTTAAACCTCGTGCATCTCATCCAAGCAGTATAGCAACAACTGTGAGATCAAGTTGAGCTTTAACCTCGCCTGAATGCTAAAACATCAGTCCCACTGCAAACAAGATTATGATCCAATGGTAGGTGCATGATAGCATGGGCCAAGAATATTCCATGTGATCATGTGATGACCATTAGATCTTTATTAAACTGGGACCACAATGACATTTGTCTACCTGTAAGTCTTCATTAGCATATGGCAACCAATCAAATTTGAGTAAGTCAATAACATGTGGCACCGAGCCCACTGAGATTTGTCTCTACTCCAACCAATCAAATTTTAGCATGTCAGCATGAATTGGCATAGACCCAACTAACAAAGCCTCGAGATAAAGTAAGATCAATGGTCAACATATGATCACATGGGCCAAGAATATTCCATGTGATCATACGGTGACCATTAGATCATCATTGATTGACAACCCACTAAACCTACTCTAACATGGCACCACATCACCAACCTTTGACCAATCAGAAGCTACCAAATAGGAAAATGAGGACCCACCCAATCAAGCCCACTACATATAGAATTAACCCCGCTCGATTTGGTGAATCAGAAAATAAAGGGATTCATCCATTCATGAGATACTTTGATGAACTATGGTTAAGTCAAGTGAATACACAAACAAAGAGTCTTCACTAGTTCGCTGAATCATTTATGAACCCAGGGTTACAATAAGAGAATGCCCAACTGAAGGTGATTCGCTTAATCATAGAATGACTTCAAACACCACAGGAGAACTTAGTGAACTAGTGACCAGCCAATGAGAATAAAGTGCACATGCATATTGGAGGACTTTAAGTGGTCGAAAAAGGTAATGAAAAAATAGAACATGGCTAGAGTTTTTTGAAGGTAATGGCTACTTTTTTGAATTTTGAACTTGCAGACCAGGGAATCTTAGAAAATTTGCAGAGGCTAGGAAACTAGACATGAAGACATGAAATTTTTAGCGATGCTTGGCAGGGGTAAAACAGAGATCCTGGAATAGATTTTGGCCAAATTTTCATGGATATGAAAATTAGGGTAACATTTTTTAGAATTTTTATACACTAAGTTTGCACCCTTGTTTCAATCTCTCATAGTCTTGATAACTTAGTATAACATGGGAATCATCTCTAGGTTTTGGGACCTATGCTAACCAAGATGAGACCTCTAGGTTCTAGGCTAGTTCCTCTTGGATAATCACCTTAATTTTCTTCTTGATAGGAAAAGTAAAACTTTTGAGGGAAAGGGATATAAGGAATGCATGAAAGGTAAATAACTGAAAGAAAACTACCTACTAGGTGATACACCGAAATGAAGGGTTTGGATCTCAGTATAGAGGATGAAATTAATGAACAACTTAGGTCTAGGAGATCACAACTCACTGAATAGGCTTGCATAAGTGTTTCATAGAAGGGTCTGCAATAGAAAGAGGCTATTTAGGGAAAGAAAATATTTCACAAACAATAGCATTTCTGAGAATTTAGACACAATTTATGACCTACAAACAAACATTCACTTCTACAACTCAGCATAGGAATGGGGCAAGATTGATAGGGGATTGTAATATACCCACAAAAGAATTCACATCGAATCATCCAAAATAACACAAAATAGTTGTAGAAAGAGAGAGGGATCAGGAACCCTAACATATCATTGAAAACATCATATAATTTAATGCAATAAGAGATAATTCAAACAAGGAAGGATAGTGACATGAAGGATTGTCACAAAATACCTCTGTAATGTTTGTATTATCAATGGGAACTTTACAACTGTATAAGCCAGAGGGTAGAAATGATACCATAGATGACCCTTAAGAAAAGATAAATTTCTTCTAGAATTGTGAACCTCTCTTTTTATAGAAAAAGTCAATTCTCCCCTCTAAAGCTCCAAAAAACAATATATATATCTCTCTTGCATGTAGGAAAGAGTCAAAAACTAACTAGGGTTAAAGATTTTGCATGGAATGATTAAACCCTAACTTTGTCACTTCTAATCATAAATGTTATGGAAATATCTCAACCAATTAGATATCATGTTTTCATGCCTATCCCTGTACTTGTAATCGACCTACAGACAAACAACCTGGATTCATCTACCTCTCTGCAAATTGGACTACCATGAATGCATTGACTGGCACTCTCAGAGAATAAGAAATGACAAAAGATGGTTATCCAGACCTTTATCATCAACCTCTCAACTGCAAATGTGCTAAATAATTTATTCTAAGCTACCCCTGTCATTCATATCCTACTAGATCAAATGCTAGCAAAACCCTCACAGAAAGATATTTAAATTTGAAAATAAACAGTTACTAGGTTTGGTTTAAAACATGATCATCAATCCCTTTATTTCTTGGCAAATTGGGTAGCTCATATTGATTTTACAATAGTCGTGGGCACCTTGAAATGTCAAAAGACTACATTGTCAGTATCACCCAATATAAAATGAGCATGTCAAAGAAGATCGACACCTCAGAAGTCAAAGGAACCTGGACCCTGCATCGGACGGCAGTCGCATGATCACATGGGCTCAAAAGATTCCATGCGATCACACGACCACCATAGATCTTTCTTCCCTACCATCTCACTAAGATACTTGGCCCCACTAATAGATTTCCACATCACTAGCTCATGACCAATCAAAATCTTTACACGTCAACCCATCTGACAATGTGGACCCATGGCCTTCTCTTTACTTTAACCAATCAAAAGATGACAAGTCACCCTGACCTAGCATCGAACCCACCGTACTTCGCATCCCTCAAACAAGATCGAATGGTTGTTGTTATACCACGAGCTTAAACCTCGTGCATCTCATCCAAGTGGTATAGTGAAAACCATGAGATCAAGTCAAGCTTTAACCTCACCTAAATGCTAAAACACCAGTCCCACTACAAACAAGATTCTGATCCAACGGCGGGTGCATGATCGCATGGGCCAAGAATATTTCATGCAATCATGTGACGACCGTTAGATCTTCATTAAACCAAGACCCCATAGACACTTTTCTACCTATAAGTCTTCATCAGCATATGGCAACCAATCACATTTGAGAAAGTCAACAACACATGGCACCAGGCCCACTAACATTTGTCTCTACTCTAACTAATCAAATATTAGCATGTCAGGATGACTTGGCACAGACCCACCTAACAGAGCCCGGAGATAAAGTAAGATCAATGGTCAGCATATGATCACATGGGCCAAGAATATTCCATGTGATCATATGATGACTATTAGATCATCATCAACTGACAACCTACCATACCCACTCTGACATGGCACCACATCACCAACCTTTGACCAATCAGAAGCTGCCAAATAGGAAAACGAGGACCCACTCAACCAAGCCTACTACCTACAGAATTAACCCCGCTTGATCTGGTGAATCAATGAACAAAGGGATTCATCCATTCATGAGATACTTTGATGAACTATGGTTAAGTCAAGTGAATACATGAACAAAAGGTCTTCGCTAGTTCGCTGAATCATATATGAACCCAGGGTTACAATAAGCGAATGCCCGACTAAAGGTGATTCACTTAATCACATAATCACTTGAAACACCACCAGAGAACTTAGCGAACTAGCACCCAGCCAATGAGAATAAAGCACACATGTGTATTGGAGACCTTTAAGTGGCCAAAAAAGGTAACAACCAAATAGAAGATGGCTAGGGTTTTTTGAAGGTAACAGCTACTTTTTTGAATTTTGAACTTGTAGACCAGGGAACCTTAGAAAATTTGCAGAGGCCAGGAAACTAGACATGAAGACATGAAATTTTTAGGGATGCTTGGTAGGGGTAAAATAGAGATCTTGAAATAGATTTTGGCCAAATTTGTATGGATATGAAAATTAGGGTAACATTTTTGGTGATTTCTGCTAGATGTCAGCCTATTAGACATGGAAACCAGTGGCCTTAACATATTCATTGGACATGAGGTCATCTCAGGAACACAAAACTTTGATAGAGAGACAAAATTGAAAACCAAAAGGACAAACTTGTGCACAAGAACTTCTTGAAAAGAAGGAAACTAACCTAGGAAAATAGGGAAAGAAAACAAGAAATACATATTTACAAAAATTTACAGAGAGGGATTAACCTCAAAGCAGGGCTTCAAATGGAAACCATTGACTAATATAGGCAAGGCATCTCCTCCAAGAGTTGATAGTTGGAAAGCATTAGACCCCTTGCACTCTATTATAACAAATGGTCCACCCCAGAATGAATCAAATTTTGTATGTCTGCCAGGTCTAGCTTCGAACTCATCCCATTTGAGAACTACATCTCCAACTTTGAAATTTATGACCCTGACTCTTTTATCAAAGCTTTTCTTTGTCTGAGTCTGATGGAGCTCCATATCTTCCATGGATTTTTCTCTAACCTCCTCCAACTCCATGAGCTGAGCATACCTGATCTGTAAAGGATCTCCTCCATCAAACAGGGCATATTGAGTAGCTAAGTCTAAAGCTAGCAATTCATTTGAAATAGACTACTTAGCCTCTCTACCATATACTAACACATAAGGAGAATTCCCAATGATCCTTTTTGGAGTAATCATGTCTAACCATAAAGTAGACTTCAACTTAGTATGCCAATCCCTCTAATTATCCTCCAGAGTCTTCTTGATTATCCTAATCAAGTTCTTGTTTGTTGATTCTGCTAGGCCATTTCCCTGAGGGTAATAATTTGAACTTGTACTTAGATGACTGCCATTCTTGATTTCCCATTCTGAGACTTTGAGGAATGTGAATGCCAATGCATTATCTAATATTATAGAGTCTGGAGTGCCAAATCTATGAATTATATCATCATAAAAACTTAAGACAACACTCTCATTTGCTTCTTTCAAGGAAACTTCCTCTGTCCATCTAGTGAAATAATTATTTGTAGTACTTATCCATTTATGGCTTGCAATAGATGGAGGATTAATCATACCAATAAAGTCTATGCCCCATTTCATGAAGGATTTCTCTATTCTAACTAGTTGAAGGGGCAAAGATGCAAGCCTTTCCTTTCCTACAAATAGGGAACATTTGATGCATCTTCTTACATAATCATGACTATCCTTAAAGATAGTTGGCCAATAGTAGCCATCCCTCATGATTTTAAAAGTAGTAGTCCTAGGAGAAAAGTGACCTCTAGAAGGTCCATCATGAAACTCAAATAGGACATCAGCTATCTTTTCTGAATCAATACATCTTAAAAGGATGCCATTGTGATCCTTTATAAAAAGAACTTCATCTATCAGCACAAAAGGAAGAGATTGTAATCTATAATATCTTCTTTTTGTTGCATCCAAACCTGTAGGACATTGTCCTATCTTTAAATAATGAATCATGTTAGGCAACCAACCTGATGCCTGGGCATGTTCTTCTATAGAATGCACAACCAAAGATGCATCCATTTGCTTGGATTTCTTTGAATTCTCAACCCTTGCCAAATCCTCACAAAGACCTCTTCCGCTAACTAGCTTGGTGGTCTAAATATCAATGTCATATTCCATCACCTTGGTGATCCAACCAACTCTTTTCTCATTTAGGTCCTTGGAAAGAAAAAATTATTTGACACTTGGATGAGTAACCTTCAAGTGTACCTTGCTATGATTCAATAGGTATCTAAACTTCTTAAGGCTCTTCACCACAGCAAGCACATGTTTCTCTACAAAAGAGTATCTCTATTCATATTCTTCTAAACCTTTGCTAAAGAAAGCAATAGGCTGCTCCAATCCATCTGAATT
The DNA here is from genome assembly GCA_027943335.1 of Chamaecyparis obtusa. Classification (NCBI taxonomy): domain Eukaryota; kingdom Viridiplantae; phylum Streptophyta; class Pinopsida; order Cupressales; family Cupressaceae; genus Chamaecyparis; species Chamaecyparis obtusa. The sequence continues at coordinate 907,116 of BSBK01002799.1, read as the reverse complement.
TTCTTGGGTCAACATTGTAGATATAGCATCATGTCCTCCATAAGCATAAAGGATAAAATCCTTACTAATATTTGGGTTTAACAGGGCAGGAGCTTCTGTTAAGGCTTCTTTAATGGCTTGGAAATTGGATTTTCCTTCTTTAGTCTAGCTGAAAGTTGAGCTCTTCTTTAACATGGTTGTCAAAGGCTTTAGTAAATCTGCAATATTAGGCAAGAAATGCCTGACAAAATTAATCTTTCCTATGAAAGATTGGAGAATTTTCTTATGATGTGGCAAGGGTAGCTCTAGGATGGCTACAATCTTCTCAGGGCATTTGCAGTTGGGAGATTGATAATAAAGGTCTGGGTGGCTGTCTTTGGTCATTTCTTGTTCTCTGAGAGTACCAGTCAATGCATTCATGGCGGGCCAATTTGTAGAGAGGTAGATGAATCCAGGTTGCTTGTCTGCAGGTCAATTGCAAGTATAGGGATGGGCACGCAAACATGATATCTGATTGGTTGAGATATTTCCATAACATTTATCATCAGAAGTGATAGAGTCAGGGTTTAATCATTACATGAAAAATCTATAACCCTAGTTAGTTTTTGACTCTTGCCTACGTGCAAGAGAGATATATATATTGTTTTTTGGAGCTTTAGAGGAGAGAATTGAATTTTTCTATAAAAAGAGAGGTTCACAATTGTAGAAGAAATTTATCTTTTCTTAAGGGTCATCTGTGGTATCATTTCTACCCTTTGACTTATACAGTTGTAAAGTTCCCATTAATAATACAAACATTGTAGAGGTATTTTGTGACAATCCTTCATGTCCCTATGCTTCCTTATTTGAATTATCTCTTATTGGATTAAAGTATATGATGTTTTCAATGATATGTTAGGGTTCTTGATCCCTCTCTCTTTCTGCAACTATTGTGTGTTATTTTGGATGATTGGATGTGCATGCTTTTGTGGGTATATTACAACCCCCTAACAATCTTGTCCCATTCCTATGCTGAGTTGTAGAAGTGAATGTTTGTTTGAAGGTCATAAATTGTGTCTAAATTCTCAGAAATGCTATTGTTTATGAAATCTTTTCTTTCCCTAAATAGCCTCTTTCTATTGCAGACCCTTCTATGAAACACTTATGCAAGCCTATTTAGTGAGTTGTGATCTCCTAGACCTAAGTTATTTATTAATTTCATCCTCTATACTGAGATCCAAACCCTTCATTTCGGTGTATCACCTAGTAGGTAGTTTGCTTTCAGTTATTTCCCTTTCATGCATTCCTTCTATCCCTTTCCCTCAAAAGTTTTACTTTTCCTGTCAAGAAGCAAATTAAGGTGATTATCCAAGAGGAACCAGCCTAGAACCTGGAGGTCTCATCTCGATTGGCATAGGTCCCACAACCTGGAGATGATTCCCATGTTATACTAAGTTATCAAGACTATGAGAGCTTGAAACAAGGGTGAAAACTTAGTGTATAACACAAATAGAAGAAAGTATTAAAGGAACCAAGCACTGGCATATGAAGCATGCATGGGTGGAATTGATGCTGGAAGAATAGAAAAGTTTTACTGACTGTATAAGCGAAAAGGTTGAAGGAGAAGTGTGGTGATTTCTTGAAGTAGATTTTTTGAGTAGATCAAAGATGGAGATGGCAAAGTTTCAAAGTCAGTAAACCAAAATTTGTGTATGGAATTGGATTTGATATTTGCAAAGTGAGTTGTATGTTTTCAGATAAATACTACTGCTACTTTCTAACCATTGTAATAGTCAAAATCCTTTTAACAGAGGTTGACCTAACAGTCATATGTTAAATCCTTTGAACAAGGTTTCACTCTAATGGAATGTATGTAAGTCCTTTAACCAAGCTCACTTTTAATAGGGTGATTGAAATCCTTTAACTAGGTCACAACTGACAGTGTGTATTGTAACCTTTGACAAGGTTGGCTTTTAACTGAGCTCGCTTCAGAAGAGTGAAAATAATAGTAGCATGTTACAAAGTGGTTTTTCCCTTATTGGGTTTCCAATATAAATCCTATTGTCATTACTTGTGTGAATGTTGTGTGAACATTTCTATGTTTTACAAGTTTGTTACAACAAGGTTGTGGACTGTTGAGTTATATGTTTCTATTATTGAATCATTAGGTGACCGATTTTGTTTTGGATTGAAAGAAAAGTTTTTGAAGTTATTTTATACATCGGGAACTAAGAACAACTGATTCACCCCCCCCCCTCTCTATTGTTCTAAATCATATTAACATGTCATTCTTGTCATTCTCTCCCTTAGATAGTTCTCATCGGTGCATATCTCTCCCTCTCCTTTTCATATTATTTATCTCTCCCTTTGACAACAATGCCAAAGAAACAAATAAATAATCAGCTCTTGTAGTAGCTAAGTAACTCTATGTTGTCCAATACAATCTTTGTATCTTTGTATACTGATACCCCAATCTATTTTAGTTCTTCAAACTTAATCACAACCTTGAACAATATCCATAGTGTGAACAATGTTGCATCAACATGTGTGATCATCTGATAAGATTAGGCTGATGCAACATCCATATCACATTAGTGACTGATAGACAGGGGACGGACCCCATGTCTAGTCCTCAAGTATTCAAATGTGTCCTTTGGTAGAGGATTTGTAAAGATATCTACAAGTTGTTCTTTAGATGTAACAAATTCTAACTTCACTTGCTCTCTTTCACTTGTTATCTTAAGTAGTGATACTTAATTGATATATGCTTTTTTTTAGAGTGCATCATTGGATTATTTGAAATATTAATAGCATTTGTGTTGTCACAGTATATAATCACCAGGCCAGTGATTACCTCATTCATTCCTTCCAACACTTTCCTGATATATGCAATGTTTGAGAAATTAGTAGCAACAACAACATACTCTACTTCACCTGTAGACTAAGAAATACAAGCCTACTTTTTACTTATCCAGGTTACAAGTCTTTCACCAAAGAAAAATGCTCCTCTAGTGGTACTTTTTATGTCATCCATATTTCCATCGCAATCAGCATCTGTATAAACCTTCAACTCAAACTTACCTTCCTTAGGATACCATAATCCATAATCCTCTATCTTTTTTAGATATCTTAAGATCCTTTTAGTAGCAATCAGGTGTGATTCTCTAGGATTAGTAGAATATCTAGCAACAATTCCCATAGCATGTGCTATATCTGGTCTACTGTGGACTACATATATTAGTTTACCAATCATGGATTGGTAAAGTGTTTGGTTTACCTCTTTAGTTTCATCATCCTTTGTCAGTTTACTTCTAGTAGCCATCAGTGTTCCCATAGGTTGAGCATCTTCCATGCCAAATGTCTTCAAGACTTTCTTTATGTACTTGGACTATGTGATGAATATCCCATCACTCTATTGAATCACTTTTAATCTAAGAAATTATTTAATCTCTCTGAACATAGACATTTCAATCTCATTCCTCATGTCATTAGCAAAAGCTTTACATACATGATCTTGACCTCCAAAAATAATATCATCAACAAAAATTTCAGCAATAAGAATAGTGTCATCAGTATCACCTTTCATGTACAAATTGTTGTTTTCACTGGTTCTTACAAATCCAATACTTAACAAGTAAGTATGCAGCCTTTCATAACATGCTCTCAGTTCTTTCTTCAAACCATATAAAGCTTTGTGTAATCTACATACCATGTTTCTATTGTCTAGATCAATGAATCCTTCAGGTTGTTCTATTTAGACCTCTTCTTTAAGTATACCATTCAAAAATGTTGACTTCACATCCATTTGATAAACCTTAAATTTCTTGTGTGCAGCATATGCAAGTAGCATTCTAACTCCTTCCAATATAGAAATAGGTGCAAATGTCTCTCCATAGTCAATGCCTTCTTCATGTGCATATCCCTTGCATACCAATCTCACTTTATTTCTTGTCACTTCACCATTTTCATTCAGTTTGTTTTTGAATATCTATTTAGTACTGATAACATTCTTATCTTTGGGTCAGTATGCTAAGGACCAAGTTTTGTTTTTCTCAATTTTTTCTATTTCCTCTTTCATTGCATTAACCCATTCTTCATTCTCTAATACAACTTTCACATTCTTTGGTTCAAATTCACAAACTAGACATGTACCTTGTCTTATTTTGCTTCTTATCTACATTCCATCTTGACTGTCTCCAATAATTTATTCTCAGAATGATGTCTTCTGACAAAACTAGCCAGTACTCAATTTCTTCTTTCTTGTTCATCCTGTTCAGGTTCATGTGATTTCTTGGTAGCACCATCTTGTTCGTCGGTTTTCCCTTCTTGTTCCTCGCGGTTATTTTCCTATTGACTAGTTATCATAGGTTGTGACTTCAGTAGATAATCAAGAAGTTCAATGTAAGTGAATCTACCATAGTCTTATGGTTCCTTTCTTTCTTATGTGTTCTTGTCATCAAACTCATCAACATGGACATTAGTACTTTCAATCATCTTATTTGTAACCTTATTCAAAAATTTGTATGCTTTACTATTAGTAGAATATCCTAAGAATATTCCTTCATCAACTTTAGAATCAAATTTATCATTTCTCTCATCTTTCAGAATAAAACATTTTCTTCCAAAAATCTTGAAATAACTTATAGTGGGTTTGTGTCCAAACCATAGCTCATAAGGTGTCTGGTTGGTGTCCTTCTTCAGTTGTACTCAGTTAAGCACATATACAGCTATGCTAACAACTTCTCTCAAATATGTCTGAGCAACATTCTTTTGTATCATCAGTGTTCTAGCACAATCAATTATTGACTTGTTCCTTTTTTCAACAATCCCATTCTGCTGAGGTGTTCTTAGTGTAGAGACGTGTCTCTTCATACCATGCTCATTATAGAAATTTGTAAATTCATTAGAGATAAATTCACCTCCTCTATCAAATCTTAAGCATTTAATTTCTCACCATACAAGGTGCATCATACAAGGTGCATCATTTCCCATTCTAATAGATCCTCCATCATATTCATCAAGTAGATCAAATTTATCTATATCACTAGTCATATGATGTGTACAGCCACTGTCTATGATCCATGTATCATTTTTGCTTACTTTAGAGATCATTTTTGTTTCTTCATGTTTCTCTTCTTCTTCTAAGTCATCTTTCATAGCAACAAATACTACTTTTATATCATCATCAGTGTCAAATTTAGATTCAGATTCTTCGGCTATGTAACATACCTTTTTTCCTTTGTCATAGCTATCTCGGTTATCTCTGTTGTTGTTTCAATAGCCTCTATTGACTCTTCTCCCATAGCTTCCTTCAGATCGGTCTTTGGATCTATCATCATCTTTCTTATTCGGACATCTAGCAATGATGTGGCCAACTTCTTTACAATTAAAACATGCTTAGGGTAGCTTGCCTCTATACCTTCCCTTACCTTTGGGAAATCTTCTGGGAATAAGAGCTTCAAGATCATCAAGTTCATCATCAGTATTACTATCACTATCATTATTTTTATCATTCCTTCTACTAGACTTACCAATCTTCAAAGAGGACATGAAAGTGGATTCAACAGAAGGTACAACACTATTGTCAAATTTATTCAATTTAAAGGTTGTAATCTTATTGATCAGTGTGTTGTTAGAAAGTAAAGTCCACCAAGATAACTGAGAGAGGTGGGTGAATCAGTTATTAGAAAATTATAACTTTTATCATCTTCAATAGCATTAAACCATATAAGCAATATAATTACCAACCATAGAAAGATATTCATACACAATGACACAAGATATGTTGACTATGGAACCTCTTGATCAAAGAGTAAACCCCAATGGTAATGATGCCCACAAAAGATGCACTAATATGAATATTCCTTGTGAAAGGATGGACTCTATTAGGAGTCTTATGAAATACATTCAATACCTATGAATCCTTGTTAGGATATTTTGAATCCCTACTAAAAGATTCTAACCCTGTTAAGAGTTATGGAAGACAAAAGGACCCACTACCCAAATAGCTTTAGGGTAAGATCACGGAACACACTGTCCAAATAATCTTTGCATTACTCAATAGAATAATATGTTACCTCTTCTCTAAGTGTGCCAAACCGCACTCACTGATACATCATATCTCAATTTTAGATCTCTACACTTTGCATGTCTTCCTTCACATATTCACTTTCATAGTTAGCTCTATTCTTCACTTCATGCATACAACATCACACATAATCAAAAAATCCACACTAAAATAATGAAATACATTCTTTTCTTTATACCACACTCAAATAATTACAAATGGGTCGGCATACAATTACAAAATAAAAGTTTCCACATGCTACACCAAAATTACACAAAACTATCAGCTTCCAAATACAAGAAATCTTCACTTGTGTGACCTAAAAGTTTGTGCTATCATCCACATCACTATCAATGTGTCTCCACATTCTGTTTAATTTCACAAAACTAGATTCCATCTCGATTAGGAGATATCATCCAATTTCCACAAACTGCTACTCAGGAACACTGCCTGAATACTGCTTCCACCAAAATGATCATAAATTCCATGAATAAATGAATTACTGTCTATTTTCTTAACCATAGAGATATAACATATCAAAGAGTATAACCTCAATGTCTCATAGTTCCAATTGTAATAACCCATGTGCATTAATCCAAACTCTGTTTGCTTCTCTACAAGTCTTCGGTAAATCACTTTGTTGACATCAATGACAATCATAGTCATGAATGCAACAACAACTGCTATAGAATGGCTGCCAAATATTTAGCATTTATTCCTAACAATCTCCCCCATTGACATTGATGGCAACATAGATGAAAAACATCCAATGTTCAAAAAATCCAATACTACAACACTGCTTCTTCAAATCATCTTCATCAATCAAATCTTGCTTCATTATTCTATTCAGCTCTCTCCAACAGATGTTCTATATTATTTTTCATGTATACTTCTCCCCCATTGACATCAATGAAAAAAATTTCATCACTATGTCAACAACAAATCAATGTCAAAAGACACTTTTCAGAAAATACATTTACTAGAGTCCTCATGACTCAGCTCAAATACACATACTCCCCCATAGAGGAAGTACCAACATCCAGTCCAGAAGAAAGATAGGGCTCATATACCATTGGATGAATGCAACCAACTACATCACTTCTCAAAAGTAGGCTAGGGCATAACCCCAAGCATACCTCTCAGATACTCAAATATATCCTTAGGCAAAGGCTTTGTGAATATATCTACTATCTACTCCTTTGTACTTATGTACTGAAGTCTGACTTCTTTTTCAGCAACTTTTTCTCTTACAACATGATACTTAATCTCTATATGCTTTGTATTAGAATGTAATATAGGATTCTTAGACATACTAAATGTACTAGTGTTATCACAATGTATAACAATAGGCTCAAAAAATCTTATTCTGATATCCTTCAACATTTTCTTCATCCAAATTATCTGGTTATAATTGTTTGCTGCTGCTACATATTCTACTTTTGTTGTGCTTTGTGAGATACAATTTTGCTTCTTGCTTATCCAAGAAAATAATCTTCCTCTAAGGAAAAATGCTCCATCACTAGTGCTTTTCTCATCATCAACACTGCCTCCCCAATCAGCATCTGTATATGCAAATAGGGTAAAATCATCAAATTTGTCATACCATAATCCATAGTCCATTGTGCCTCTTAAATATATCAGTATCCTCTTTACTACTGCATAATGTGATTCTTTAGGTTCAGCTTGAAATCTTGCTACAATTCCAATTGAATGTGCTATACTAGGTCTTGTATGAATCAAATACTACAATCCTCCAATCATAGATCTATATTTCTTTTGTTCTACTGCAGGTGTTTTAGTTGTGCTAGATAACTTATGTCCTATCACCATAGGTGTTCCAACTAGTTTACAATCCTCCATTCCAAATATTTTCAATAAGTCATTCAGGTACTTTGTCTAACTCACAAAGATACCATCATTATTTTGTGTTATCTGTAATCCCAAAAAGTATTTCATTTCACCAATCATACTCATTTCAAATTTAGTCTTCATTTCATCAGCAAATTTGTCACTAGCTTCATCTTCTCCTCCAAAGATAATGTCATCAACAAAAATAACTATAACCAAAAAACTATTTTCAATTTCTTTTGTGTACAGATTGCTATCAGCTATTCCTTTTGTAAATCCCAATTTCAACAAAAACTTATCCAGTCTTGCATACCAAGTTCTAGGTGCTTGTTTAAGTCCATATAAAGCTTTCTTTAGTTTCCATACCATGTCTCCTTCTTGAGTCAAAGGAAAACCTTCAGGCTTCTCAATGTAGACTTCTTCTTCCAACTCTCTATTTAGAAATGCTAACTTCACATCCATCTGATATACTTTAAATTTCTTGTAAGTTGCATAAGCCAAAAACATTCTTACTACTTCAATTCTTGCAATAGGTGCAAAGGTTTCTTCATAATCAATTCATTCTTGCTGTGAGTAACCCTTACATACCAATCTTTCTTTGTTTCTTACTACTTCTCCTTGTTCATTCATCTTGTTTCTAAATACCCATTTAGTTCCAATAACATTCTTTTTTTTAGGTCTAGGAACCGATTCCCATGTCTTGTTCTTTTCAATCTGATCTAGTTCTTCTTTCATAGCATTAATACAACTTTCATCTTCACAAGCTTCACTAGTAGTCTTAGGTTCAATTTGAGAAATCAAACACAACTATTCTTGTGCCTTATTTCAAGTAAGAACTCCTCTTTTGATGCTTCCAATAATCTATTCAAAAGGATGATTCCTTAACAAACTCTTGCTAGGTGTCATTGTCTCAGATCTCTCTTCAGATGTAGGTTGTTCAATAACTTCACTATGGCTTTGATTCAACAAATCACTGTCAGTTTTATAAAACAATTTAGTAGATCCAATTTTAGGTTTAGGATGAGCTTCTTCATCAAATCCATAATCAAGCATTCTTTCCTAAATTTTAAACTTTTCATCAACTTTAACATTTGCACTTTCAACAATAGTCTTAGCTCTTTTATTGAAACATCTATATGCTTTTCTTTTCAAAGAATATCCAAGAGATATACCTTCATCGCTTCTAGGATCAAACTTTCCAATATCATCATCTCTCTTTATATAACATTTTCTTCAAAAAATTCTAAAATACTTAACTGAGGGTGCATGTCCAAACCATAATTCATAAGGTGTCTTGTCTGTGTCTACTCTGATTTGTACTCTGTTCATTGTATACACTGTTGTGTTCACTACTTCTCTCCAGAATATCTTCACCAAATCATTCTCAAACAACATAGCTCTTGTTGCTTCAGTCACTGATCTGTTCCTTCTTTCTGCAATGCAATTTTGTTCAGGTGTTCTAGGGGCTGAATATTGTCTTTTAATGCCATTTTCTTTAGAAAAGTTATTAAACTCTCTAGAAGTAAGTTCTCCACCTCTATCAGATCTCAAAAAATTAATCTTCATTCTAGATTCATTCTCAACTTTATTCTTAACAATCTTAAACTTATCAAATGCTTCAGATTTCTCTTTAATAAATGCAATCCACATCATTCTTGTAAAATCATCAACAAGAATCATAAAATAATTTTCTCCATAGAATCCTCTAGTCCTGGTAGGACCGCTCAAATCTATATGAACAATCTCTAGCTTCTCTATATATTTAAACTTCTTACTAGGAAAAGAACTTCTCTTCTATTATCCATTACACATTCTTTGCAAATCATGTTAGTAGGCTTCATAATCTTAGGTAAATCTCTAACTACAAGTGTAGTACTTACTTTCACAATGTTATCAAAGTTTATATGACAAAACCTTCTATGCCATAACCAACTATCATCAATCTTAGTAATCAAACATGTCATCTCAGTAGGATTCAACTGAAATACGTTACCTCTGGTTCTAGATCCAGTTCCAATCATATTTCCATCTTTATCATTTATCACACAAATTTTCTTAGTAAACCAAACTTGATATCCTTTATCAACTAACTGTCCAACACTCAAAAGATTATGTTTCAATCCATCAAAAAAATAAACATCATCAATATTAGTCTTTCCATCAAGAGTAATAGATCATATACCTTTAATCAAACAAGGTGCATTGTTTCCAACTCTAACAACTCCTTTATCATATTCATTTAACTTTATGATCTTTTTCATGTCTCCAATCATATGATGTGAACAACCACTATCTATAATCCAATTAGCTTTCTTTTCAACTTGAGAAACTAAGGCTTTTTCTTCCTTAACATCAATTTCAAGATTCTCTTCTTTAATTGCTACAAATCCTATGTCATCATTATTCTCAGTATCACTTTCACTTAAAGTTCTTTGTATACTAGCTTCAAGATCTTCATCATTAGCATAATAACATTCCTTAGATCTTCTAGGTTTGAAATTGCTTCTGTACTTTTTAACTCTCTTAGGACATTTAGATGCAAAATGACCATATTCTTGACAAGTCCAACATTTAAATATTTTCTTACCGTCTGGTTCTCTTTTCAGAAGCAAGGAAATACCTTCTTCAATCTTCTTATCTTCTTCATTTCTAGATCTATTGCTACCAGCATAATCTCCACTCACACTAATGCTTCTTGACAATGTAGGGTGAACACTAAGAGAACTAAATGTTGTCTCCATTCTAGGTAAGTTTCCTGATAATCTCAGGTTCATTTCTATTGCTTCCAATCTTCCAAGAAGAGCCTCTCTTGTAAAGTTTGTTATACAAGGCATCACTTGTTCAATCATCTGTGTTGTCTACTTAAATGTAGGAGTCAATGTCCTAAAAAAATTTCATATCACTTCATTCTCTATCTTTGTTCCTCCACAAGATTTTATACCTGTAATGATTTTTGACATTCTACTAATAGAACTTCTAATAGATTCATCTTCCAACATTCTTATATCTTCAAATACACATATCCAATTATGTAATCTAACTCTTTTTGCATGTTCATCACCTTCAAAAGTAGAGTCCAAAGCTTTCCAAATTTCAAGAGACTTTTTAAAACATTTTACCTAACTGTATTCATTCTCTGGAAGTGCTGTCAAAAGTGCTTCTCTTGCAAGTACGTTACACATGAAAAGATCTCTCTCATTAGCAGTACACATTTCAAGATTGTCCTCTTCAATCATAGTCTTATCATTCTTTGTAATCAACCAATGACCTGGTCCTAAACATAGTAGGTGTGTCTTCATCTTTTCTTTCTAGTTGTCAAAATTTACTCCATCAAACTTAGGGCTTTCTTTCCTAAAATTTTCCATGGATCTCCTTAAGCTGTTAAACTTATTTTTCAAGGACCTACTGCTCTAATACCAATTGTTAGAAAGTAAATTCCACCAAGATAACTAAGAGGGGGGTGACTCAGTTATCAAACAATTATAACTTTGATAAGTAGGAGATATTTTTCCACAACAAATCAAATTGTGATATTGCTATCAGGATTTAACTATGTAGTTTTTGAGTCAAACTCATTAACCCATAATTGTGATAGCAATATCACAGTTATAAATTTTATCATCTTCAACAGCATTAAACCATATAAGCAATATAATTACCAACCATAGAAAGATATTCATACACAATAACACAATGACACAAGATATGTTGACTAGGGAACCTCTTGATCAAAGAGTAAACCCTAATGGGAATGATACCCAAAAAAGATGCACTAATATGAATATTCCTTGTGAAAGGATGGACTCTATTAGTAGTCTGATTAAATACATTCAATATATATGAATCCCTATTAGGAGATTTTGAATCCCTATTAAAAGGTTCTAACCCTGTTAAGAGTTATGGAAGACAGAAGGACCCACTGCCCAAATAGCTTCAGGGTAAGATCACTGAACACATTGTCCAATTAATCTTTGCATTACTCAATAGAATAATCTATTACCTCTTCTTTGACTATGTCAAACCGCACTCACTGATACATCAGATCTCAATTTCAGATCTCTATACTTCGCATGTCTTCCTTCACATATTCACTTTCATAGTTAGCTCTATTCTTCACTTCATGCATACAACATCACACATAATCACAAATTCCACACTACAACAAGGAAATACATTCCTTTCTTTATACCACACTCAAATAATTACAAATGAGTCGGCATACAATTACAAAATAAAAGTTTCCACACGCTACACCAAAATTACACAAAACTGTCAACCTCCAAATACAATAAATCTTCACTTGTGTGACCTCAAAGTTTGTGATGTCATCCATGTCACTATCAATGTATCTCCAACTTCCCTTTAACTATGAAAAATGAGATTCCATCCCGATTAGGAGATATCATCTGATTTCCATAAACCGCTACTCAAGAACACTACCTGAATACTACTTCCACCAAAATGATCATAACTTCCATGAATAAATGAATTACTCTTTGTGCTCTTAACCATAGACATATAACATATCAAAGAGTATAACCTCAATGTGTCATAGCTCCAACTACAATAACCCATGTGCGCTAATCCAAACTCTATTTGCTTCTCTATAAGTCTTCGGTAAATCACTGTGTTGACATCAATGACAATCATAGTCATGAATGCAACAACAACTACTATAGAATGGCTGCCAAACATTTAGCATTCATTCCTAACATGTGTCAAGAGTAAGGTTGGATGTAGCCCTTTTTTCATGAATTACAAAGATCCTGATCACATAAACTGGCAGAAAAGTTCTGAGAATCTTGCTTATCACTATTTCATCATCAATAACTTCATTGGATGCTCTAATAGAATGTACTATCTCTTTTAGCCTATTTATGTATTGCATAATGTTCTCACCTTCTTTCATCTTCATATCATCAAATTGACCTCTTAGGCTTTTTGCTCTGGCTCTCTTAACATTCACATCTCCACTGTATATTAGAGTCAGTTTATCACGCATGGCTTTGGTTGTTGTGCATCCCTTGATGTCTTCAAATTTGGCATTGGTACAAGAAGAAACAAGTTCCATCATATTAATATTGTGTTCATGCCTATTATTTAGTTGATCAAGTGTCAAGGGACCTAGTGTTGGTTCAAAGTAGCCATTCTCCATTAGTTCTAGTGCAGAATTCCCAATTCCAGATATGTGCAACTTCATCCAGATTTGCCATACTATGAAGTTTGCTTTGTTTAGATTTGGCACTTCCCTCTTATACATCTTGAGACCTTTTCACTGAAGTCCTTAAAACTCTATTCTAAGCAACTGTAGCTCTGATACCAATTGTTAGAATAATTGAGAGGGGGGTGAATCAGTCATCCAATGTCCCAAAACAAAATGTATAATCCAAAAAAAATTCTTCAACTTCTGCTACTCACTAAACATAAAATACTTTCACTATTAGTGTTTTTACTAATTGTCAGTCTAAACTTAATAATAGTATGGATCATATCTAACATGTAATATGTAAAGTATGATAACAAACAAATATCACAATCAACACATAACACAAGAGATTTAACGTGGAAACCCTGTGAAGGGAAAAACTACCTAGGACCAGAAACCCAAAATTGTTCACTCTTCTGAAGTGAGGTTGGTGAAGACCTAACCCTGTTAAAGGTTACAAACACACTATTAGGTGTGACCTTGTTAGAGGATTTTAGACCAAAAGTTATCATCCAGCCAGCAGTCACTCTGGGGATGACTAGATAACAATGTTCAGTCTATGAATGAAACATCAAAAGACTTTCTTAGTCCACTTGGTTAAGAGATTTGACTATGTACAATGGTTAAATATGTAACAGTAGATGATCTTCCTTGAAACAACTTCAATTATAGTTTAGAGATCAATGTTCAACTCATTCAAATCTTTCTAATCAATATACCACTTCAGATTTAATACTATATCAACTTACTATCCATCAGTAATTACTCTCTATAGCTTGGTAATTGTTCTATAGATCGATTCTTTTTAACTAATATGATAAGAATGCATAAAAACTTGTTCACACATTAATTTTGAAGTATCTTCTTCTTCTAGCTATGTTTCAACAATGAAACCAATGTCCCTTATATAGATGAGTAAATCATTTTCATTTCCTTCATTAGATTTTGTCGCTTAATCATATTCATAGATTTTGCTACTTTAAGCTTCCTTAGCTGATGTGTTAGTAACACATTTCAATTTGCTCCATTAGATCCTTCTTGATTTATGTTAGTCGTCAATCTTCATAACAAACCTTATCTATTACCTCAATTTCATACACTTTACAGCTCATCACTTTATTAGCTAAACTGATGATTTAATTCCTTTCTATTTTTCTCAGTTAACAAAGAAATGTGTCGGTGAATAGAAGATCAATTAATACTATGCTTGGTATACACTACATTCAGTTAGTGTATACTAGAATGCTTTATTTACCGACAACACTGCTTTGTGTCTTTCAGCTCTAGTCTTCATCATAGATGAATGCAACATAATAAAGTCAATTTCAAAAGTCATAGACTCATCAAAAAGTTACTCAATGTATTCCTTATCCTCATCTGATATATACATCTTCCTCATGTAGAAATTTATGTTCTTCATCTCTTTCTCCTTTCTTCAGGTGTTTTAGTATAGTAACTTACAAGATAAGTATTTTCAAGCTAGTTGACATCAATGACAACATAATACTGATTTAATCATCTTGTATATCTAATTAGAAAATCCTTAGTAATCTTGAATTATAGATTCTCCAATCAAGTTTTAAATCAATTGTAGTTCATCAAGAGAGAGAGAGGGAGAGAGAGAGAGAGTAGTAGAGAGAGAGAGAGATAGAGAGAGAGGGATGGGGAGAGAGTAGTAGAGAGAGAGGGAGATGGGGAGAGAGTAGTAGAGAGAGAGGGGGATGGGGAGAGAGTAGTAGAGAGAGAAGGGGAAGGGGAGAGAGTAGGAGAGATAGAGAGAAGGGGAAGGGGAGAGAGTAGGAGAGATAGAGAGATAGAGAGAGAGAGAGAGAGAGAGAGAGAGAGAGAGAGAGAGAGAGAGAGAGAGAGAGAGAGAGAGAGAGAGAAGGGGAAGGGGAGAGAGTAGGAGAGAGAGTGAGAAGGTGAAGGATAACCAATTAATTACAATATTAATTAGTAAGGAGAAAGGAAAACTTAAATAATATCACAACAGGCATTAGAAATCCAAATTATAATTAGGAGTTTTAAGCAAAGTGAGTAAGGTCCCGGATAGGGACATTACAGATCGACACATTGCTTAGTAGATACCTCCAAGAACCCACATACACAAGAGTAGGTTTGAAGTAAGACTAAGATTGTTTATCGATTCAAAAATATTACTGTGTTGTACTTTTGATTAACATCCAATGATTGGATGTGAAATTCACAAATTTGATTATATTACCACTGGTTCTATTTAAAATTTTGGAAAAAAATGGATATTTGACATATGTTCATAAATTTTAGTTAACACCATTTTAAACTACCACATAAGTTTATTTTTACACATGGAGAATATCATCAATAGGAATTGAACTGAAATTGGCATAGGTCATAGGAAATAAATGCCCCAACTATTTGTTGTCTTTTGCATTTCAAGTTTCTTATTACAATCAGGAGAAGAATATTACTCTTGAAATGGTGTTGGATAGTAACATTTGTACTTCCTCTTCTCAAATATTTCTTCCCTCATCTTGCTACCTATTGATACCAACAAAGTGAATCTATGCATTTCTACCATGTAATGGGAGAAAAATGGTTTCCTAATTGATATGTGTCTAAATAATACATGCAATAACCTTTTCTTTGATATTTCTCACTAACCCTTTACAATAGAAAATATTTACCAAAAATATCATGTACTTGCATGATGACATTATATATTACAGAAATCCAACAGAGAAGTAGCTGGCAAGATGCTCAAAAAGTAGTAACTGATAGCAAGTGGGTTATTGTAGATGCTTTAATAAACCACTATCTTCTTTACTCAAGCAACATCTGGTTCATCTTCTTGACTAGGGCATGTTTGGGAACAGACAGGCTCCATTTAAACTCAAGTCTCTAGAAGCAGTTATATTTCTCAGTGGAGGAGATACACCCATTGGGTCTACAATAACTTTATGCTCACTAGAATTTCAATTTCTCTTCAATTGGCATACTCTTTCCAAGATTCCATCTACCCTTTTACCAATTTGGGAAATCAATGGGTCTATTTGTGGACCTCCAAGGTCTTGGTCACCTAAACGAGAACCTTGAGATGAATCAGGAACTTCTCTACAAAAGAGATCAGTACCTTGAGAAGCTCTCCACTTGTCAGCTGAATTAAAACCTTGGACCATAGATGGCTGCCCTTTGTTGTAAAATGAGGAGTGAGACTGCCTTGCCAAAGGTGGCAATGAACTTACATTTGAGGGATAATGCCCAACATGAGTAACCCAGTTTCCCAAGTACTGTAAATGCAAGGTCATTGACGAATAGGCCTTTCTAATAGAAATATTTGTGGTGCTAGAATGAAGTGCATGACCAAATTCTTTGCCTTCTAAACCAATTTGAGGCTTCATTTCACATTTCTCTGTGGATAATTCCACAAAACTTGTTACTTGAGCTACTAGCAGATGGTGAGTACTCATCATCATCATCATCTGACATAGGCTCACATGTGCATATCTTACTTCTTTCCTTTGTTGTTTTCCCCTTCCTAGCTCTTCCTCCTTATCTATAACTTCTATCATGGGTCCAAGAAGCTCTTCCCATTATTTCCCATTAACTATGGAATTTGTCTCTTCATCCTAAGTAATTGCCATACCTTGGATGGCACCAAGATAACCATTTTCTTCTGAAATGTCCTTTTCTCTCACATTAATCTCTTTATTAAGAATATTTTCTATATCTTCCTCTGTATATTGAATAGATGTAGCTGTAATCCCATGTTCATCAATAATATTCCTTGCACCGTTGAGTAATATATCATGCAATTCCTTAATAGTTTCTATCATGGGTCCAAGAAGCTCTTCCCACTCTTTCCCATTAATTTATACAAATATTTTTGTCCATAACAATATTTTCTACATATATATGATATTGATCTGATTTGATGCATCTTCTCTATTTGATCCATACTTCCCTTTCATTTCACTTTCTTTTCTCATTTTGCATGACATAGGCCAGGATTTGATAGTGGGTAAGGATTTTGGAAATTTTGGAGAATCTCTATTAAAGAGAAGGTAAGCATGGCTAAGCTGAGTGTAGCAGAGAGGGAGACAACTAAATTGAGAGAGAAAAGGCAAAGAGCGATAACGAAAAAAATATTTTAGGGCTTGTGAAAATATGGAAATTATAATCTTCCTCCCAGAGCAGACATAAATGAAGTAATGCATGAAAATAATATGACCTCCTAGGGGTCCTAGTACACCTTATCACGTGTTAGGACCCCTAGGAAGTCCTCGTGAACCCTTTTGACACATTGGAATGCTCAAGTGTGTCTAAGAGGTCCTACAACACCTTCAGACACACTTGAGCATTCAAATGTGTCAAAAGGGGTCATGGAGACTTCTTAGGTTTCCTAGTACGCCTTATCTCACGTTAGGACCCCTAGGAAGTCCTTGTGACACTTGTGGACACATTGGAATACTCAAGTGTGTCCTAAGGGGTCCTATGGCCCCTTTGAACACACTTCAGCATTTAAATATGTCAAAAGGGGTCATGGGGACTTCTTAGGGGTCCTAATAGTCCTTATCATATGTTAGGACCCCTAGGAAGTCCCCGTGACCCCTATCGACACATTGGAATGCTCAATTATGTCTGACGGGGCCATAGGACCCCTTATGGACACATTCAAATACTTAAGTGTGTCCTAAGGAGTCCTATGATGCCTTCAAACACACTTGAGGATTCAAATGTGTTAAGAGGGGTCACAGGGACTTCCTAGGGGTCCTAATAGGCCTTATCACACAGTAGGACCCCTAGGAAGTCCCTGTGACCCCTTTTGACACATTGGAACACTCAAGTGTGTCATAAGGGGTCCTACAGCCCCTTCAGACACACTTGAGAATTCAAATGTGTCAAAAGGGGTCATGTGGACTTCCTAGGCATCCTAGTATGCCTTATCATACATTAGGACCCCTAGGAAGTCCATGTGACCCTTGTGGACACATTGGAATGCTCAAGTGTGTCCTAAGTAGTCCTACGGCCCCTTTAGACACACTTGAGAATTCAAATGTGTCAAAAGGGGTCATAGGGACTTCCTCGGGGTCCCAATAAATGTTATCATATGTTAGGACCCCGAGGAAGTCCTCATGACCCCTATGGACACATTGGAATACTCAAGTGTGTACAAATGGGTCCTACAGTCACTTCAAACAAACTTGACCATTCAAATATGTCAAAAAGGGTCATGGGCATTTCCCAGGGGTTCTAATAGGCCTTATCACAAGTTAGGACCCCTAGGAAGTCCCCATGACCCCTGTGGACACATTGGAATGCTCAACTATGTCATAAGGGGTCCTACAGCCCCTTTGAACACACTTGAGCATTCCAATGCATCAAAAGGGGTCATGAGGACATCCTAGGGGTCCTAGTATTCCTTATCACATGTTAGGACCCCTAGGAAGTCCCAGTGACCCCTTTTGACACATTAGAATGCTCAAGTGTGTCCTAAGCGGTCCTATGGCCCCTCCAGACACACTTGAGCATTCATATGTTTCAAAAGGGGTCATGAGGACTTCCTAGGGTCACTAATAGGCCTTATCACAAGTTAGGACCCCTAAGAAGTCTCTGTGACTACTTGTGGACACATTGGAATGCTCAAGTGTGTCCTAATGGGTCCTACAGCCCCTTCAGACACACTTGAGTATTCAAATGTGTCAAAAGGGGTCATGAGGACTCCCTAGGGGTCCTATTAGGCCATATCATGAGTTAGGACTCCTACGAAGCCCCCATGAACCCTGTGGACAAATTGGAGCACTAAAGTGTGTCACAAGGGTTCCTATGGCCCCTTTAGACACACTTGAGCATTCATGTGTCAAAAGGGGTCATGAAAACTTCCTAGGGGTCCTAATAGGCCTTATCATGAGTTAGGACCCCTAGGAAGTCCCTGTGACTGCTTTGGACACATTAGAATGCTCAAGTGTGTCCTAAGGGGTCCTATGGCCCCTTCAGACACACTTAAGCATTAAAATGTGTCCAAAATAACATGGGGACTTCCTAGGGGTCCTAATAGGCCTTATCATGCATTAGGACCCCTAGGAGGTCCCTGTGACCCTTTTTGACACATTAGACTACTCAAGCATGTCCTAAGGGGTCCTACAGCCCCTCTAGACACACTTGAGCATTCCAACATGTCAAAAGACATCATGGGGACTTCCTAGTGGTCCTAGTAGGCCTTATCATAAGTTAGGACCCCTAGGAAGTCCCTGTGACTCCTATGGAAATATTGGAACACTCAAGTGTGTCCTAAAAGGTCCTACGGCCCCTTCGGACACACTTGAGTATTCAAATGTGTCAAAAGGGGTCATGGGGAATTCCTAGAAGTCCTAATAGGCCTTATCACATGTTAAGACCCCTAGGAAGTCCCTATGACCCCTTTTGACACATTAAAATGCTCAAGTGTGTCCTAAGGGGTCCTACAATGTCTTCAAACACACTTG
The DNA here is from genome assembly GCA_027943335.1 of Chamaecyparis obtusa. Lineage (NCBI taxonomy): Eukaryota > Viridiplantae > Streptophyta > Pinopsida > Cupressales > Cupressaceae > Chamaecyparis > Chamaecyparis obtusa. The sequence goes on along the minus strand of BSBK01002799.1, from coordinate 887,573 downwards.
AGCATTCCAATGTGTCAAAATAGGTAATGGGGATTTCCTAGGTGTCCTAGTAGGCCTTATCATAATTTCAAACCCCTAGGAAGTCCCCATGACCCCTGTGGATACATTGGAATGCTCAAGTGTGTCCTAAGGGGTCCTAGGGCCCCTTCAGACACACATGAGCATTCAAATGTGTCAAAAGGGGTCATGGGGACTTCCTAAGTCTCCTAATAGGCCTTAACAGGCATTATGACCCCTAGGAAGTCCCCGTGACCACTTTTGACACATTGAAATGCTCAAGTGTGTCATAAGGGGTCCTATGGCCCCTTCAGACACACTTGAGCATTCAAATGCGTTGAAAGGGGTCATGGGGACTTCCTAGTGGTCCTTGTAGGCATTATCACGAGTTAGGACCCCTAGAAAGTTGTCATGACCCATGTGGACACATTGGAATTCTCAAATGTGTCCTAAGGTGTCCTACAACCCCTTTGAACACACTTGAGCATTCCAGTGTGTCAAAAGGGGTCATGGAGACTTCCTAGGGCTCCTAGTATGCCTTATCATGAGTTAAGACCACTGGGAAGTCCCCGTGATGCTTGTGGACACATTGGAATACTCAAGTGTGTCCTAAGGGGTCATACGGCCCCTTCAAACACACTTGAGCATTCAAATGTGTCAAAAGGGGTCATAGGGACTTCCTAGGGTTCCTAATAGGCATGGTCATGTATTAGGACCCCTAGGAAGTTCCCGAGACCCCTTTTGACACATTGGAATGCTCAAGTGTGTCATAAGGAGTCTTATGACATCTTTAGACACACTTGACCATTCAAATGTGTCAGAAGGGGTCATGGGGACTTCCTAGGGGTCCTAGTAGGCATTATCATGAGTTACAACCCCTAGGAAGTCCCTATGACCCCTATAGACACATTGGAATGCTCAAGTGTGTCCTAAGGGGTCCTACAACCCCTTTGGACATACTTGATTATTCAAATGTGTCAAAAGTAGTCACGGGGACTTCCTAGGGGTCAAAATAGGCCTTATCATGTGTTAGGATGCCTAGGAAGTCCCTGTGACCGTTATAGACACATTGGAATACTCAAGTGTGTCCTAATGGGTCCTACGACCCCTTCAAACATACTTGAGCATTGTAGTGTGTCAAAAGGGGTCATGGGGATTGCCTAGGGGTCCTAATAGGCCTTATCATGAGTTAGGACCCCTTAGAAGTCCCTGTGACCCCTGTGGACACATTGGAATGCTCAAGTGTTTTCTACGTGGTTCTATGGCTTCTTTAGACACACTTGAGCATTCCAATGTGTCAAAAGGGGTCATGAGGACTTCCTAGGGGTCCTAGTATGCCTTATCATGTGTTAGGACCCCTAGGAAGTCCTCGTGACCCCTTTTGACACATTGGAATGCTCAAGTGTGTCCTAAGGGGTCCTACAACCCCTTAGGACACACTTGAGCATTCTAATGTGTCAAAAGGGGTCACAATGACTTCCTAGGGGTCCTAATAGGCCATATCACAAGTTAGGACCCCTAGGAATTCCTTGTGACCATTGTGGACACATTGGAACACTCAAGTGTGTCCTAAGGGCTCCTACCAACCCTTCAGACACACTTGGGCATTCAAATTTGTCAAAAGGTGTCATGAGAACTTTTGTAATGTCCCCACCAGGGAACCCATAACAAATCAAGTCTATGACCTAAAATTACAACTAACAAATTTTTTTTATTTTTTTATTTTTTTCTCTTAACATTCTAACATATCGTCATAACCATTCACAAGTACATTCCTTAAGGTTCCCTTAATGAATTCAACTACCATTATCACATATTTCATTTTATTACTTAATCTAACAAATTTTATATCCATTTCAACTTCAATTTATATTGATTCCATTTCACATCAAAACCAATTACATTAATGAGCTAGTTGAATTAATTTTCTTTACCAAACTAACACATAATTTACTTTTAGAAGTGAAACAAGCACACATTACTTATCTCATCCACTAAATACATTTATTCTTACGTATTTATTTACTCCTTAACATTATCTATGCTCAACTCAATTGCATCATCAAAACTCAATTAAACTTTTCCAATAAGAGTCCTTACTTCCTATTTTCATTTCAAGACAAGAAAAGAAAGAGTGTAAAGTACTTAACCATGTATTGATAACCAACATAAATCATTAAATGAATAATTTTTTCCATAATTTTAACTTCCAAAAATTATCATCTATAACCTTGCACAAGTCTAGTTAAGAATTGAGATTAAAACCTAGTTTGAATAACCCCACACATTACTCATATTGATCTATACATTTAAGAAATCACTTCTCATCACTATTTTAATAACATACATGTTTCTTACCCTTATTATTTCACCTAGAGATACCCTTTAACCCTTAGCATATCTTTTCACTAACCATATATCAAAAGAAGTTTACATCCACAAGTACTTTCATTACAAAGATTTGCATAGAGCCATTACTTTCAATTTCATTTAAAATTCACAAGAGATATAAGGTGAGAATTTCTCATTGATTTAACCATACTCAATCCCCTTTTTCAAATTCATAATTCTACCCATCCCTTATACAAAGATTATTTCTTACAATTTCCTTTTACAAACATAATTACAATTACTGCACATTTCCAGAAGGCATATAGAAAGATAATTACATCAAGTTTCCCAAGGGCTTACAATACATCTTTACATCTTGATAAAAAAATATAGAGATACATGATACAAGAACATAATCTTCACCACTTAACAACTTAGAATCCAAGCCACGACATGAACCATGAACAATACCTCGAAAGAGATTTTCCACCCAACCATGTGAAACTGATAAAGTTCCACCCCCATGCTAGGAGATAGAACCAAGGTACTCTCAAGACCTTAAGGTAATCTAAGTCTCAAATACCAATAAATCCAATATGCAAACTAAAAAGAAAAAGACAGCAAAAAATATCATCATATTATAACACTGAGGTTAAGGCTCTAGGAGACCACCTAAGCGAGTGTCATCACACAACCTATATATTGGGATCCTTCCTAGCAACCATGTAACCCCGGTCCCCCTTTATGAATAGGGATCCATCTTGGTAGTTATCCATGGTCCTGGTACTCCAATCAGGTCTGTGTGGCCATTATTATGTTTTCTTTCATCATCTTTTGAATCCCCCCTTCCCAGGTTAATTTTTAAGGTTATCACTTTTTACAAACCCACCCATAGGATCATCTAGCAACCACTTTTGGGTTCCAACATCTATGGTGAGCCACTTACTTTGGGTTCCTATTCCCTTACCCCATCACAAGCCACAAATACAAGATAACACTTCCAAGTCTTGATTCATAGGTTTAGGAAACTCCCTTGTGCACTCAGGCCCTTAGAACGAGTCCTAACCTTAGCCATATACATAATAGGAACTATTGGAATAAATTCTATCACAAGACATCTCAAGGAAAACATAAAACTTTTCACATGCACAAGTAAAAGTTCCCAAGGCTCATTTATAGGTCAAGGAACCCTCCCATGCACACTGGCCACCGAGACGAGACCTAGCCTCATAAACTAAAATCAAATCTATGCCACATGTAAAATCATCACAAGTAAACCATATAACCTCAAAAAAACAAGAAATGAACATGTTTAAAGTTTACACAAAATTTCATATGCCAAAATGCAATGCTCTGCAAAATCTCACGTGCTTGAATTATAACTAAGTTTGATTTTTTTGAAAAACTAAAATCTAGAAGTTGCATCTTCACTCCTATGAATCTAGAACCTATCTCAATCATCTTAGAAGGTACCTAATTTCTTTATACAAGTATAACTTAAAGTATAAGAAATTAAAGTACTGTGACTTATACTATAAATCCTTACTTGTATGTTATACTTGTATAAATCCTGAATCCTGCAAAATTTGTGTCCCTAAAACCCCCAAAACTCCAAATGACTTTCTACATAGACTTGTATGATAGTGTATGCTTCCCATATGACATTTTACCAAGTGTCATGTGGGTATGACTACAATGTCGTATGACATTGTAAAACACTTAGACAAAAATACATTTTAAACTCCCCGAAAAAAAAAACTTAAAACTAATTTTTAACCCATACGACTTTGTATTCATTCCCATATGATATTTGACCAAGTTTTTTATGAGTATGAACACAATATCGTATGACACTGCAGACTACTTTACAGAAAATAAATTTTAAACTTCCTAAAAACACTAAAAATTGGTTTATTTAGGCATGGAGAGTGCCTGGGAAAGGTTCCCTAAGATCAACCTAATATAGGGACCTTAGAACCACATCCAAAACACATTCTCAACACTACCGAAGTCTCAGATAAGATTGAATCAAATTAAAAACATAAATTCATGGAGAAGGTCTGCAAAAAGGGAAGATGGGGAAGAAGGACAGAAACCATTCCTAAACTAAACCAAGTCTTCCTAACTTCCCTAAACATCCAAAATCCACTCAATAACAATATAATACACCATCATACATGATCAAAACATCTCTACCCTTCCAGGAAGAATTCACAACAATAAATATTTAAACATTCATAAAAATTACTTTACGGAACCATATATAAAACACACAAAAACAAAACATATATAAGTTTTCCTTTCCAATCCAAACTAAAATATCATATCCACATTCATCAACTTATCTTTCATATACACAATTATACACATAGGGAGAATGGAGATTCGTCCTAGTTTAGACCCTACCTAGGGTCCTATGGAGAATCCTGTTCCGATGGCTGGAGCATTCTCTAAAAATTTCCAAGCCTTAAGTTGGTATCCTCCTAGATATCTTCCTCTAGCATCCAATCTTCCAACAATACACACATGATTTCCCTCCAAATAGATAACTCTCAAACTCATAGAAAAAACTCCAATAAATCTTCTAGAAAAATCTATGCAAAAAGCCTCTAAATTTTCCTAAAACCTTCCTCCCCCAATCAAACAAAAAATGACAATATTTATCCTCCAATTATGTGGTTGGAGGAGTTTCTTTACAGGAAGTAACTTCTCCAACTTCCATAGTTGGTTGGAGGACCAAAGAATTCCCATAAAAGACCTAATCCAAGTTTTAATAATTTTAATTAAAATGGTTGTAAAAGAAGACCATAACAAAAAAGACAAGCAAATAGCTTCCAAGGAAAACACAAAGCACAATTGGAAAACAACTAGCCCAACTTATAGGAGGTCTCAAGTTCAACTCCCTCCTAGATAGCTAGTTTTACTACAAAGAGCATTTATTTTTATTATTATGATTATTAATATTATTTTCAATTTTTTATTTATTTAATACACTTCATTGAATTCACCTCAAATAATATGCCACTAAAATAATCAATAAATCCATACAAATATTATTATTTATATAAGCATGGGTATATGTGTGTGCACCCACATATACACATACCTATATAACATACAATCGACATAACACATATAAAATAAATATATATACATATACTTACAAGGATAATTCTAACTCACATCAAAAATCATAGGACAATGCCAAATCAAAATTCACATGACCATAACATGAATGGTATTCAAATCCCCCAACTAGGGTAACCTCGTAAATGAAAATCTAAGTCCATGGGTAACGTTGAGAGTAATCTTGGTAATATCTCCACACAACAATAGTTCAAGGATTTTAAAGGCACGCTCAGACCTATGTAGCCAGGTGGAGTCAATGCCTGGTACCTACATCCTGCAACACCAACCAAGTACACCAATATATATATACACACACATACATTTGTACAAACAATTTCAAACAAGAAGGGAGAGTGTGACATTGTGTGGACCTCCTGGAGGAGTAACTACGACTGCCTCTCCTCTTTTGACAGTCACATCAAACAAAGCATAATTGGATTAGTGTGGTTAGTATCAAAATGATCTCTTTTCTATATTGTATAACAATAATGAATCATAACATAATCATGCAAATATAAATAATCTATTATCTTTCACAAACCCATTTAACCATCAGGCATGTACTCAAAATATCTCATTATCAAAACAAGATAAACAAATCATATAACCCTAAATGCATTAATCATGTCTAATCCCAAGTAACATTATTAGAGAAGGTAACAGATCTAACCCTTAAGTGATTATAATCAATTAACCTAAGGTAAACATAAATATTAATAATGAGCATTTCCAAAAGAAGCATATAAATCTATCATGTGATCCTTTTAGCATTAAGGTCCTAAACTATCATTGACACAAAAGAAGATGTATAGTAATATACCTATGCAATATTATTTCCTATATTAAATATGAAGTTATGGTGAGTTGTAAGAGGTTTGGTTTAAGCATCCATCACAAGATCAACACTCTCTCTTAGCTAGGGAGGATAAATCAATCCAATGTCAACACTTATGACACTTGACAACATTAATCATCTGATGTAAGCAATAAAGGCATCATCCTCATGATATAATCAATAGAAACCTAGTCTCAATATGTGGATTGCCTCCATCATTGATTCTATCCACAAGATCTCGTGTGGATTTCCTCCATCGGTGATTCTATCCAAAATCTCTCAGGTGGATTGCCTCCATTAGAGATTCTATCCATAAGCTCTCATTTGGATTGCCTCCATTAGAGATTCTATCCACAAACTCATGAGCTTTAGTGTGGATTTCCTCCATTGGCGATTCTATCCACAAGCTCTTGCATGAATTGCCTCCATCAGCGATTCTATTCATAAACTCATGAGCTTTGGTGTGGATTTCCTCCATTGGTGACTATATCAACAAGATCTTGTGTGAATTACCTCCATTGGTGATTCTATTCACAAACTCATGAGCATTTCCAAAAGAAGCATATAAGTCTATCAGGTGATCCTTTTAGCATTAAGGTCCTAAACTATCATTGACACAAAAGAAGATGTATAGTAACATACCTATGCAATATTATTTCCCATATTAAATATGAAGTTATGGTGAGTTGTAAGAGGTTAATTTTAAGCATCCATCACAAGAAGGATCATTCTCACATATAGTCCTTCCTAATTTCAAGAAAACATAACAAAAACTTGACATGGTAGGAGGGGCATTACAAGTTCTTAGGGGTCCTAATAGGCCTTATCATGAGTTAGGACCCCTAGGAAGTCACCATGATCCCTATGGACACATTGAAATGCTCAAGTGTGTCATAAGGGCTCCTACGGCCCCTTCGAACACACTTGAGTATTCAAATGTGTCAAAAGGGGTCATGAGGACTTTCTAGGGGTCCTAATAGGCCTTATTGCAAGTTAGGACCCCTAGGAAGTCCTTGTGACCCCTCTGGACACATTGGAATGCTCAAGTGTGTCCTAAGGGGTCCTACGGCCCCTTTGGACATACTTGATCATTCAAATGTGTTGAAAGGGGACATACAGACTTCCTAGGGGTCCTAATAGGCCTTAGTGCACATTAGGACACCTAAGAAGTCCCTGTGACCCCTTTTGACACATTGGAATGCTCAAGTGTGTCCCAAGGGATCCTACAGCCCCTCTAGACACACTTGAGCATTCTAATGTGTCAAAAGGGGTCATGGGGACATCCTATGGGTCCTAGTAGGCCTTATCATGAGTTAGGACCCCTAGGAAGTCCTCGTGACCCCTGTGGACACATTGGAATGCTCAAGTGTGTCCTAAGGGGTCCTATAGCCCCTTGCAACACACTTGAGCATTCAAATGTGTAAAAAAGGGTCATGAGAACTTCCTAGGGGTCATAATAGGCTTTATCATGCATTAGGACCCCTAGGGAGTCCATGTGACCCCTTTTGACACTTTATAATGCTCAAGTGCATCCTAAGGGGTCCTACAATGCCTTCAGACACACTTCAGCATTCCAATGTGTCAAAAGGGCTCATGGGGACTTCCTAGGGGTCCTAGTAGGCCTTATCATAATTTGGGACCCGTAGGAAGTCCCTATGACCCCTTTTGACACATTAGAACACTCAAGTGTGTCCTAAGGGGTCCTATGGCCCCTTTAGACACACTTGAGCATTCAAATGTGTCAAAAGGGGTCATGGGGACTTCCTAGGGTTCCTAGTAGGCCTTATCATGAGTTAGAACTCCTAGGAAGTCCTCGTGACCCCTGTGGACACATCGGAATGCTCAAGTGTGTCATAAGGGGTCCTGGGGCCACTTTGGACACACTTGAGCATTCCAATGTCTAAAAAGGGGTCATGGGGACTTCCTAGGTGTCCTAATAGGCCTTATTGTGAGTTAGGACCCCTAGGAAGTCCCTTTGACCCTTATGGACACATTGGAATGCTCAGGTGTGTCCTAAGGTGTCCTATGGCCCCTTGTGACACACTTGAGCATTCAAATTTGTTCAAAGACATCATGGGGACCTCCTAGGGGTCATAATAGGCCTTATCATGCATTAAGACCCCTAGGAAGTCCCAATGACCCCTTTTGAAGCATTAGAATGGTAAATTGTGCCCTAAGGGGTCCTAGTAGGCCTTATCACGCATTAGGACCCCAAGGTAGTCCCTGTGATCCCTTTTGACACATTGAAACACTCAAGCATGTCCTAAGGTGTCCTACGGCCCCTCTGGACATACTTGAGCATTCCATTGTGTCAAAAGAGGTCATGGGGACTTCCTAGGGGTCCTAGTAGGCCTTATCATGAGTTAGGACCCCTAGTAAGTCCCCGTTGTGTACTCTAAGAAGTGCACTTCTATGAAACATTACATTAAAGAACACTCAAGAATGAGGTCTTAAAAATCAATCCATAGCTCCCTAGGCATGGAGTGCAAGGGTTTTTAAGAATGCTCTTAGCTACAGCTATTAAGCCAATAACCTTTCTAGTAAACCATACAATGGGAGATTCAAATGAAGACAAGGGCAAAAATGCCAATATCCTCAAGAATCAATATGAAATGCAATGAAAGCTAGATTAAGATGAATATGCAAGCTAAACTATGGAAATGAAAGAACAAGTATTACAAAGCCTCCTTGTTAAGCTAGATGAATTAATCTAAAGCATAAAGGAAAACTAAGCTAAGTATGAAGCTTTGAATGCCATGATAATGCAAGAAATGAAACTATGATAACATGTAGATGCAAAAGCCAAGAATTCTCCAAATCTTCTAAAAGCTCCAAAGTGACCTAGAAAACCCGCAGCATAACATTAGTATAAAAATTTGGGAATCTAGAATGAAGAAGAGAGCTCTCCTTTTATAAGAAATGAGAAGGAATGGACCATGGAGATTAAGAGGCAAAAGATTTAATCAATGGTGGGGCTTGATAGAGAAGCAATCCATGTGCACAAGTATCCTCTAATAGGAAAATAAGAGTTGACTTTTGTGTCCATATGAGACAAAAAGTGCTTTTCTCCTTTTTATAAAATAAGAATAATGCTTTATTTGTGCAACTTAGGATAAGAGGAAAAGTGGGGACTTTTTATTTATTAAAAGGGGAGACAATTCCTTTTAAATAAATAAAAACTTAGGATAAGATGGTTAACCCATAGAAAATAATTGAATTAATGATAAAACTAGGATTTGATCAAGAATAAGCAATTGATGGTTTTAGCAAAAACTGCTAGAAAGGGGCTAATAGTCTAGATGACCATTTTTAGGTGTACACATTTGCTGCTCTTTGACTAATGTGTGATTGATCTGGGAACACATTACATCAAAGAATAGATCATTCAAGAAGGCAATAGATAGAGATCTTACTCCAAAGAATGAAGTGTAGAGAGATAGCAAATCTTGCATGGTTAGCTTGATAGTAGTAGTACTGAACACTTAGGAAAGAAATGGATAGTATCAAAACTTGAGATGAGAACTAACATGTCAAGCGCAAAGATAGATTAATCAGAGAAAATGGAATGGTCAAGCATATGCTCTAGAGAATAGCCAATAGAAATGTGATGTGTCTGCCCCCTTAGGATCGAAAGTGAAATCAGGTAGAGGGAATGCAGAAGCAAGAGCAAGATGATGAAATCACTAGAAATCATAATCAAAGATGAAAGATGATAGAATAACCATCAAGCAGTGGAGATATGCCCCATCGAAGAGAGCAGAAGAAATCAAAGTGAATGAAATACTAGAAGGTTGAAAGAGATGGGGATAAAGAAGGAAAGGATGCTCCAGTGAAGATCAAAGGATCGGGCCTCAAAATGTCAGCCAATTGCGTGAAAGAAGGAGAAATGTGATTAAGGTGAACTTGGATTTCAATTTTGATTTTGAAATGAATAGAAAATGATGTGAGATGAAAGATAAGAAGTGAAAGACATGATCAGGAAGAAGTGAAAGGTGAGCACAGTTTGATTAATAAGTTCATGAAAGATGAAAGGAGAGCTCTCTCCATATGCAAGATGCAAAATTAACTAACATGAACCTAAAAATGCAAGCTATATGAAAAGTGGTTTACTTGCAAGGTCACAAAGCTAACAGACATCTAATATTCATCATCGAGCATTATTGGTAGCATTGCAAGATCATACAATACACACTAGTATAACTATGTGAATCTGAATATGAACTATATCAGATAGATATGTTGAGAGCCCACCTAGGCATCAAAGACATGGAGGGCAGGATGACTAGTGTAGTGAGTTTTCCTAAGTTTAGTATAGAAAGATTATACTCACATCGAGACACAAGAATGTCAAGATGACTACAAGTATGCACTCATGTAAAATAGTCAAGGATGATACTTTGTAAGTCCTCAGTGTCAAGTGGATCAAGCACGAATGCTAATGACAGAAAGAATGAACAAGATATACCCACAAGCAGAAAAAGAAATAAAACATGTTCTTATGCCCTAGTCTTCTAGCTTAGCATCATCAAAAACTATTAGGGATAGAACACTCAACAAAGAAATCATCATAGATAGCACACAAAGAAATAAAGTCAAACAAGTCTTAGCGAGTCAAATGTTTAAGTGCATGTGTGTAGGTCATAGAGTCAAGCTTTGAGTATTGCATCTACCAGTGAGAAATATTGCATCATCTAGATTGTGTGTAGGATATCTGATAAGTGTTGAAAAACACCATTGGAACTAAGAGGCCCAAGAAACCCGAATACATAAAGAGACCCAAGATAAGCTAGAACAACAGATGCCCCCTAGACTAAGATGAGTCAATTCTAGGCTAGGAGAGGCAAAGCGAGAAGTGGAGAAAAAGGACCACCATGCAAGACTGATAGACATAGGTGCATGGGTCTCAAGTAGTGCATGTTTCTAGGTTTTCACCACTTGATAGATTTTTTCAGGACTTTTTATAATTTTTTGGTATTTTTGCTACCAAGGTGCCTGTTTCCAGGTTTTCACCAAGGCACTTTTTCTATTTTTTTGAATTTTTGAATTTTTTTGGTGAGACATCAAAGTGCCTATTGCTAGGTTTTCACTAGGATGCTCCTTTTTTCAACACAATATATGCTTTTTAGGATTTTTCAGCATCATATATGATTTTTTTTGGAATTTTTTTCAGGATCATTAAGATATGTACAAAGAGCTCCAAAACTTCAGACATAGTACTTCTTTAGATGTAGATAATTGGTAGGCCCAGTAAGCTCTTCTTCCTCTAGCATAGATAGCTAATAGGCCTTAGACCCAAATGCTTCTATGATAATACGAGGCCCTAACCAATAGTAACTAGCCCTAAGTAATTGCCAAACTAGCGTAGGATCGTTAAAGTGTGATCTACATATACCATCGTGGACTTCAGCTTGCACTTTGTCTAACTCCTCTATTTCTAGACACTTAAGGAGAGGTCCATCTAGACCCTTCCTATATAAGTCACCAGAGATGAGGGTAAAGTGTGAGGCATGATAGATGAGACTTTTAAGGATAACATGATCTTGGAAATAGGAAAAGATGGTGGAAATGTAGGAATTATGGGCAGGATAGCGTAATTCTTCCTCCAGGAACTTGAAGTGGGATTTATGCTTTTTTAATTGTAAAATGGATGCCAAAGTAACCAAGGCATCAACAGCTTTGATCTGAGCTCTAGGAATGTGCTAAAATATGACAGATGGGAAATAATGCTTGAAAAATTTCACCATTTTTTTTGTAAAGAATCAGCTTGTCATCTTTTATTTGATAATCATCATTTTTTAGTAGGTCTTTAGTTTTACTTTTATTAGGTTCAGATACTACCACAATGTGGTTTTCATCATTTGACCATTTCTCTTTTCTTTTGATTTGATGGTTGAGATACTTGATTTCTGATTCAGTCCTTTTTGTTGTTGGTTCGCTGGTGAAAGAAGTAACATGTTTAATGGCATGTTGATCTTGGGTGGACCAAGCTATGAGATCTCATTTTGCGAGATGAAATGAAGTGACCAGTTCAATAACATTTATGTGAGGGATGTCATCTATGCTGACAAGAGAGGTCGATTCTATAGGGTAAGGACCATAAGTGTTAAGATCTAGACTTTTCAAAAAATTTCAAAAAGATAGTAGAGAACACGAAACTTGCAAGATAACAAAAAAAGCTAAAAACAAGCTCACTACCAAGTACAGGTGATAGTAAAGTCACCAAAAATGTTCTGCGACACTTTTCCATATATGAATGCGACACTTTATCTCTGTGCGATAGTTCTTTGTACCTGCAAGTGACAGAATGTTCTTAATAGTGCGACACTATCTACCAAATAGTGTGATACTTTTAACTGGTAAAGTGTTGTGCTACTATAGAAGAAACTGTCACACAACACTAGTAAAATGTCGTACGACACTCTAAGATAGAAAACTAGAGATAAAAAATAAAGCTAAAAATTGATGACAATTTTTATGAAAAATGCAAAAAATAAAGGACAAAATGCTAATGTTCTGCCCCATGGTGGGTGCCAAAAATGTGTACTTTAAAAAGTGCAATTCTATGAATCATTACATTCAACAACACTCAAGAATGAGGTCTCAAAAATTGATCCATAGCTCCCTAGGCATGGAGTGCAAGGGTTTCTAAGAATGCTCTCAGCTAGAGCTATTAAGCCAATAGCCTTGCTAGTAAACCATGCAATGGGAGATTCAAATGAAGACAAGGGAAAAAATGCCAATATCTTCAAGAATCAATATGAAATGTAATGCAAGCTAGATTAAGATGAATATGCAAGCTAAACTATGAAAATGAAAGAAAAAGTATTACAAAGCCTCCTACTTAAGCTAGACGAATTAATTTGAAGCATAAAGGAAACTAAGCTAAGTATGAAGCTATGAATGACATGATAATGAAAGAAATGAAACTATAATAACATGTAGACACAAAAGCCAAGAATTCTCCAAATCTTCTAAAAGCTCCAAAGTGACCTAGAAAACCTGCAGCATAACATTAGTATAAAAAGTTGGGAATCTAGAATGAAGAAGAGAGCTCTCCTTTTATAAGAAATGAGAAGGAATGGACCATGGAGATTAAGAGGTAAAAGATTTAATCAATGGTGGGGCTTGAAAGAGAAGAAATATATGTGCACAAGTATCCTCCAATGGGAAAATAAGAGTTGACTTTTATGTCCATATGAGACAAAAAGTGCCTTTCTTGTTTTTATAAAATAAGAATAATGCTTTATTTGTGCAACTTAGGATAAGAGGAAAAGTGGGGACCTTTTATTTATTAAAAGGGGAGGGAATTCCTTTTAAATAAATAAAAACTTAGAATAAGATGGTTAACCCATAGAAAATAATCAAATTAATAATAAAACTAGGATTTGATCAAGAATAAGCAATTGATTATTTTAGAAAAACTGCTAGAAAGGGGCTAATAGTCTAGATGACCATTTTTAGGTGTATACACCTGTGACCCCTATGGACATATTGGAAAACTTAAGTGTATCCTAAGGGGTCCTACAACCCTTCTAGACCCACTTGAGCATTCAAATGTGTCAAAAGGGGTCATGGGGACTTCTTAGGGGTCCTAATAGACCTTATCATGCACTAGGATGCATAGGAAGTCCCCGTGACCCCTTTTGAAATATTAGAACAATCATGTGTTTCCTAAGGGGTCCTACGATGCCTTCAGACACACTTGAGCATTCTAATATGTCAAAAGGGGTCATGGGGACTTTCTAGGGGTCCTAGTAGGCCTTATTATGATTTAGGACCCCTAGGAAGTCCCCGTGACCCTTGTGGACACATTAGAATGCTCAAGTGTGCCCTAAGGTGATGCAGAGGAATCAACTGAATGATTCAATTCTGCATATGTCTTTCATAATGTGTGCTATAAATATGTCACACTTCTATGAATCATTACATGCAAGGAAACTCAAGAATGAGCCCTCACAAATCGATCCATAGCTCCCTAGGCATGGAGTGCAAGAGTTTTTAAGAATGCTCTCAGCTAGAGCTATTTAGCCTATAACCTTGCTAGTAAACCATGCAATGGGAGATTCAATGAAGACAAGGGAAAGAATGCCAATATCCTCAAGAATCAAGAATGAAAATGCAATGCAATGCTATGCTAGAAATGGAAATGCAAGCTAAGCTATGAAAGGAAATATGCAAGTGTTACAACCCAAGCTAATTAATCTATGTGAGCTAATCTAGAGCATAGAAAATGAAGCTAATCTAAGAAAGCATAAATATGAAGCTAAGCTAAGAATGCAAGAATGAGATGTAGAATGCAAGAATGCTCCAAATCTCCAAAAGCTCCAAAGTGACCTAGAAAACCTGCAGCATAAAGTTAGCATAAAAAGTTGGGGATCTAGAATGAAGAAGAGAGCTCTTCTTTTATAGAAAATGAGGAGAAATGGACCATGGAGATTAAGAGGAAAAATATTTAATCAATGGTGGAGCTTGAAAGAGGAGAAATCCATGTGCACAAATATCCTCCAATGAGAAAATAAGAGTTGACTTTTGTGTCCATATGAGACAAAAAGTGCTTTTTCCCTTTTTATAAAATAAGAATAATGCTTTATTTGTGCAACTTAGGATAAGAGGAAAAGTGGGAGCTTTTTTATTTATTAAAAGGGGAGGGAATATTCCTTTTAATAAATAAAGACTTAGGATAAGATGGTTAGCCCATAGAAAATAATCGAATAAATGATAAAGCTAGGATTTGATCAAGAATAAGTAATTTATGATTTAGCAAAAGGGGCTAATAGTCTAGATGACCATTTTTAGGTGTATACACATAATAACATTTAAATATTTAGAATATCTGCATAAATCAAATGTTCTTCTTCCATTCATCAGAAACCTTTCAATGATCTACATATCTCAAATATTTCAAATGCATTGAAAACAAATGAGTATTGACTCAACTCTTTTCCAAACACAATGGTAACCAATCCAGACACGGATGTAGTGGCTTCTCTGAAAACACTCTTTGTTTCATTACTCCACTACAAACAAGTTCCTTAATCATTAATTAGTTTATTAAACTATTCTCGGCTCTAATGTCAAAACTGAAACATCCTTCATAAAAGTCGATACATACTCTGTCAAAAGTTCATAATCGGTTAAACAGAGAACTTCCACCCAATAAACATTAAAACCCCTTCCGTAAAGCTGATACAAAGTATCATTTCATTTCAAACTGAACAATGAACTCTATCACTGAAATGCAACATTAATGGTTTCTTTGAAAATATTTCTGGTTTTTAATGCAACCAATAGCAAGCCCACGGTTTTCCTGAGTCATTGTTTTGACACCACAAGCCATTTACAATCTTCCCATAAGGAACTGTCACAAACCCGATTACAATATAGCTTTGAACACCTTTAATGGATTTTGATACAATGCATCACTTTACATCAATCAAAATAGATTCCTCAATATTGGTTACCAAACCGTCAAACCCAATTCCATAAACTACTTCAACAAACTAGTTACCAAGAACTCAATCTCTGATCAAAACAGAGACAAGTTCAAACCAAATTACAAATATCAGAGACCATGAATACAAATTTTAGTCCATTCACATTTATAAGAATAGAGAAATTACAAATAAGAAATGATAAAACATTCGGGACAACCGAATAGTCACAGAGATGATCATATATGAAAATGGGATGTTATTTAATTCATCACCTTTCGCATTTCATTGTTTTCCCTTTCTTTCATCGATTCTTTATTCCATCATTTCATTCTCCAATTCCCGATTACATGGTTTCTTCTCCATCCTACGCTATTCTACTCGACTACCTATCAGTTTCATGGATTTTAAATACAAATACCACTCATAACTAACCCATAACCGATTCTTTTAATAACATGTTTAACATACTAATACTAATATCTCTATTGGTTCTTTATGACCAATACAAACTTTTATTAAAAACTCTCACTTCTAAGATGGACTTTATATTAATAAAAATAACCATTTAGCCTAAGACTCCAACTAACCAATTACTATTAAAATATGTATTTGAAATGCTTGTAGAATCCCGATCTTTGAAATATTTGCAATTGTTGGATGCCCCTACATCATGCTCCCTAGGACAAAAGAATTCAAGTCCCTTTGAATTAGCTTTCTTGTGAGTCTTCCAGTTCAAGGGCATCATTCTGTGAATCCAAGCAACAATAAAAATATTGGCCAATATCTCGCACATATGTTCTCCCTAGTGAAAAATAGTGATCAAAACCAAATCTTCAATGTGCCTGCATACACCAGCAATAGGATACACCACATATATTTCATCCTTACCTGCATAAAACATGTCAGAAAAAACCAATATATCATCTACAGTAATATGAACACTGAATTGTTCCTCCAAGAAAATATCATCATTATCATTTCCAGCCACTGAAAATTTTTCTTCATTTCCATATCCAGCTATAGAAAAATTTTCTGCATTTTGAACTACTTCCGTGCTATCTAGAACATTAAATGCATTTTCCTGTATGATTATATCATCTGTCATTTGATCAACCATGTTATTATCTTCAAATTTTTCTAGAATTAAATCACTGTCACCCAAATCAACAATCAATTCAGGATCTGTATCTTCAACTAGAACCTTTTCCATACAAGGCTCATCCAAAACTTTCTGCTCATCACCAGCATCAATTTTCTCCTCTTTTCCTTCCAATGGACAACTCTTTTCATTCATTTCTACTTCTTCTAATGCAATCTGGGCATCAAGCAATTCCAGTATTTGTTGTTCTCTTTTCTCCATCAAATCTAACTTTAGTTCATATGTTGCTAATTCTTCTTCCATCTTCTGTCTTCTTGCTTCTTCTTTTCTCTTTTTCTCTTCCTGCTTTTTCTTTTTCTCCTGTGCTTCCTCATATTCAATCCATTTATCTAATTTCAACAGTAATTGTGACATTTCATCTTTACTTGCCATTGTAACTTGATACCAATCCAGCACTTCTGAATGCTCGTGAAGGATGCAAATCCAATTGATCAGATTGAATTTGGTTTCCCCCAAAATCATACAAAAATGGGTATTCAGCACCAAGAAAATAATCTTTCAATTCATCAGCAAAAACATGTTGCAAGAATACTGAAACATCAAAGAAAATCTGAAATTTTATCTACAAAACTTGTGAAAAACATATTCAAGAAAACATAATTTGTCCTGGTGTGATTTCCACTATCACACGCTCAAAATCTTGTGAGCTCTGATACCACTTGATGCAGAGGAATCAACTGAATGATTCAATTCTGCATATGTCTTTCATAATAACATTTAAATATTTAGAATATCTGCATAAATCAAATGTTCTTCTTCCATTCATCAGAAACCTTTCAATGATCTACATATCTCAAATATTTCGAATGCATTGAAAACAAATGAGTATTGACTCAACTCTTTTCCAAACACAATGGTAACCAATCCAGACACGGATGTAGTGGCTTCTCTGAAAACACTCTTTGTTTCATTACTCCACTACAAACACGTTCCTTAATCATTAATTAGTTTATTAAACCATTCTCGGCTCTAATGTCAAAATTGAAACATCCTTCATAAAAGTTGATACATACTCTGTCAAAAGTTCATAATTGGTTAAACAGAGAACTTCCACCCAATAAACATTAAAACCCCTTCCGTAAAGCTGATACAAAGTATCATTTCATTTCAAACTGAACAGCGAACTTTGTCACCGAAATGCAACATTAATGGTTTCTTTGAAAATATTTCTGGTTTTTAATGCAACCAATAGCAAGCCCACGGTTTTCCTGAGTCATTGTTTTGACACCACAAGCCATTTACAATCTTCCCATAAGGAACTATCACAAACCCGATTACAATATAGCATTGAACACCTTCAATGGCTTCTGATACAATGCATCACTTTACATCAATCAAAATAGATTCCTCAATATTGGTTACCAAACCGTCAAACCCAATTCCATAAACTACTTCAACAAACTAGTTACCAAGAACTCAATCTCTGATCAAAACAGAGACAAGTTCGAACCAAATTACAAATAGAAAAGACCATGAATACAAATTTTAGTCCATTCACATTTATAAGAACAGAGAAATTACAACTAAGAAATGATAAAACATTCGGGACAACCGAATAGTCACAGAGATGATCATATATGAAAATGGGATGTTATTTAATTCATCACCTTTCGCATTTCATTGTTTTCCCTTTCTTTCATCGATTCTTTATTCCATCATTTCATTCTCCAATTCCTGATTACATTGTTTCTTCTCCATCCTACGCTATTCTACTCGACTACCTATCGGTTTCATGGATTTTAAATACAAATACCACTCATAACCAACCCATAACTGATTCTTTTACTAACATGTTTAACATACTAATACTAATATCTCTATCGGTTCTTTATGACCGATACAAACTTTTATTAAAAACTCTCACTTCTAAGATGGACTTTATATTAATAAAAATAACCATTTATCCTAAGACTCCAACTAACCAATTACTATTAAAATATGTATTTGAAATGCTTGTAGAATCCCAATCTTTGAAATATTTGCAATTTTTGGATGCCCCTACATCATAAGGGGTCTGACAGCCCCTTTGAACCCACATGAGCATTCAAATGTGTCAAAATGGGTCATGGGTACTTCCTACGGGTCCTAATAGGTCTTATTAATCATTAGGACCCCTAGGAAGTCCCTGTAACCCCTTTTGACACATTGGAATGCTCAAGTGCCTCTTAAGGTGTCCTACGATGCCTTCAAACACACTTGAGAATTAAAATGTATCAGAAGGGGTCATGGGGACTTCCTAGGGGTCCTAGTATGGCTTATCATGAGTTAGAAACCCCTAGGAAGTCCCTATGACCCATGTGGAAATATTGGAATGCTCAAGTGTGTCCTAAGGGGTCCTACGGCCCCTTCAGACACACTTGAGTATACAAATGTGTCAAAAGGGGTCATGGCAACTTCCTAGGGTTCCTAATAGGCCTTATCATGTGTTAGGACCCCTAGGAAGTCCTTGTGACCCCTATGGAAAACTTGAAATACTTAGGTATGTCCTAAGAGGTCTTACAACCCCTTTAGACACACTTGAGCATTCAAATGTTTCAAAATGGGTCATGGGGATTGCCTAGGGGTCCTAATAGGCCTTATCATGAGTGAGGACCCCTAGGAATTACTCGTGACCCCTATGGACATATTGGAATGTTGAAGTGTGTCCTAAGGGGTCCTACAGCCCCTTGGGACACACTTGAGCATTCTAATGTGTCAAAAGGGGTCATGAGGACTTTCTAGTGGTGCTAGTATGCCTTATCATGTTATAGGACCCTTAGGAAGTCCCTGTGACCCCTTTTGACACATTGGAATACTCAAGTGTGTCCTAAGGGGTCTTACGGACCCTTCAGACACACTTGAGCATTCAAATGTGTCAAATGGGTTCATGAGGACCTCCTAGGGGTCATAATAGACCTTATCACAAGTTAGGACCCCTAGGAAGTCCATGTGACCACTGTGGACACATTGGAATGCTCAAGTGTGTCCTGAGGGGTCCTACAGCCCCTTTAGACAAACTTGAGCATTCAAATGTGTCAAAAGGGGCCATGAGGACTTTCTAGTGGTCCTAATAGGCCTTATCACAAGGTAGGACCCCTAAGAAATCCCCATGACCCCTATGGACACATTAGAATGCTCAAGTGTGTCATAAGGGGTCCTACAGCCCCTTCAGACACACTTGAGCATTAAAATGTATCAAAAGGGGTTATGAGGACTTTTTAGTGGTCCTAAAAGGCCTTATCACAATTTAGGACCCCTAAGATGTCCCTATGACCCCTTTGGAGACATTGGAATGCTCAAGTGTGTCCTAAGGGGTCCTGCAGCCCCTCTGAACACCCTTAAGAATTCTAATGTGTCAAAAGGGGACATAGAAACTTCTTAGGTTTCCTAATAGGCCTTATCATGTATTAGGACACCTAGGAAGTCCCTGTGACCCCTTTTCACACATTGGAATGTTCAAGTGTTTCCTAAGGGGTCCTACGGGCCCTCTGGACACACTTGAGCATTCCAATGTGTCAAAAGAGGTCATGATGACTTTCTATGGGTCCTTGTAGGCATTAACATGAGTTAGGACCCCTAGGAAGTCTCGATGATCCTTGTGGACACATTGAAATGCTCAACTATGTCCTAAGGCATCCTACAGCCCCTTTGAGCACACTTGAGCATTGAAATATGTCAAAAGGTGTCATGGGGACTTCCTAGGGGTCCTAGTAGGCATTATCACATGTCAAGACCCCTAGGAAGTCCTTGTGACCCCTTTTGACACATTAGAATGCTCGTGTGTGTCCTAAGGGATCTTATGACACCTTCGGACACACTTGAGCATTCCAATGTGTCAAAAGTGGTCATGGGGACTTCCTAGGTGTCCTAATAGGCCTTATCATTCATTAGGACACCTAGGAAGTCCCCGTGACCCCTTTTGCCACATTGGAATGCTCAAGTGTGTTATAAGGGGTCCTATGGCCCCTTTAGACACACTTGAGCATTCAAATATGTCAAATGGGGTCATGGGGACTTCCTAGGGGTCCTAGTACTCCTTATCATGAGTTAGGACCCCTTGGAAGTCACCATGACCCCTGTGGACATATTGGAATGCTCAAGTGTGTCCTAAGGGGTCCTACGGCCCATTCAGACACACTTGAGCATTTAAATGTTTCAGAAGGGGTCATGTGGACTTCCTAGGGATCCTAGTAGGCATTATCATGAGTTAGGACACTTAGGAATTCCCTGTGACTCCTATGGACACATTAGAATGCTCAAGTGTGTCCTAAGAGGTCCTATGGCCACTTCAGACACACTTGAGCATTCAAATTGATGAAAAGGAATCATGGGGACTTCCTAGGGGTCTTAATAGGCTTTATCATGTATTATGACCCCTAGGAACTCTCTTTGACCCATTTTTAAATAATAAAAATCGCAAGTGTGTCATAAGGGGTCCTACGATGCCTTCGGACACACCTGAGAATTCCAATGTGTCACAAGGGCTCATGGGGATTTCTTAGGGCTCCTCATAGGCCTTATCATGAGTTAGGACCCTTAGGAAGTTGTCATGACAGTTGTGGACACATTGGAATAGTCAAGTGTATCCTAGGGGATCCTACGGCCCCTTCAAACATACTTGAGCATTCAAATGTGTTAGAAGGGGTTATTGGGACTTCCTAGGGGTCCTAATAGGCCTTATTGCATATTAGGACCCCTAGGAAGTTCCTATGACCCCTTTTAACACATTAAAATGCTCAAGTGTGTCATAATGGGTCCTATGACACCTTTGGACACACTTGAGCATTCAAATGTGTCAAAAGGGGTCATGGGGACTTCCTAGGGGTCCTAATAGGCCTTATCACATGTTAGGACCTGTAGGAAGTCCCCGTGACCCTTTTTGACACATTAGAATGCTCAAGTGTGTCCTAAGGGGTCCTAAAATGCCTTTAGATAGACTTGAGCATTCCAATGTGTTAAAAGGGGTCATGGGGACTTCCTAGGAGTCCTAGTAGGCCTTATCCCAATTTAGGAACCCTAGGAAGTCTCTGTGACCCTTGTGGACACATTGGAATGCTCAAGTGTGTTCTAAGGGGTCCTAGGGCCCCTTCAAACACAATTGAACATTAAAATGTGTCAAAAGTGGTCATGGGGACTTCCTAGATTTCCTAATAGGCCTTACCGAGCATTAGGACCCCTAGGAAGTCACTGTGACCCCTTTTGACACATTGAAACACCCAAGTGTGTCATAAGGGGTCTTACAACCCCTTTAGACACACTTGACAATTTAAATGTGTCAATAGGGGTCATGGGGACTTCCTAGAGGTCCTAGTAGGCCCTATCATGAGTTAGGACCCATAGGAAGTCCTCGCGACACCTTTGGACACATTGGAATGCTCAAGTGTGTCTTAAGTGGTCCTATAGCCTCTTTGGACACACTTGAGCATTCCAATGTGTCAAAAGGGGTCATGGTGACTTCCTAGGGGTTCTAGTAGGCCTTATCATGAGTTAGGACCCCTAAGAAGTCCCCATGACCCCTGTGGACATATTACAATGCTCAAGTGTGTCCTAAGGGATCATATGGCACGTTCTGACACACTTGAGAATTTAAATTTGTCAAAAGGTGTCATGGGGACTTCCTAGGGGTCCTAATAGGCCTTATCAAATGTTAGGACCCCTAGGAAGTACTTGTGACCCCATTTGAAACATTCAAATGCTCAAGTGTGTCCTAAGGGGTCCTACAATGCCTTCGGACATGCTTGAGTATTTCAATGTGTCAAAAGGGGTCATCGAGACTTTCTAGGGGTCCTAGTAGGCCTTATGATGAGTGAGGACCCCTAAGAAGTCCCTATCACCCTTGTGGACACATTAGAATGCTCAAGTGTCTACTAAGGTGTCCTATGGCCCCTTTGAACACACTTTTGCATTCAAATATGTCAAAATAGGCCTTATCACACATTAGGACCCCTTGGAAGTCCTTGTGACCCCTCTTGACACACTGGAATGCTCAAGTCTCTCATAAGGGGTCCTACAACACCTTCAGAGACACTTGAGCATTCAAATGTGTCAAAAGGGGTCATAGGGACTTCCTAGGGGTTCTAGTAGGCCTTATCAAAAGTTAGGACCCCTAGGAAGTCCCTATGACATTTGTGGACACATTGAAATGCTCAAGTGTGTCCTAAGGGGTCCTAAACCTCCTTTTAACACACCTAAGCATTCAAATTTGTTAAAAGTGGTAATGGGGACTTTCTAGGGGTCCTAATAGGCCTTATCATGTGTTATGACCCCTAGGAAGTCCCCATGACCCCTTTTGACACATTAGAATGCACAAGTGTGTCCTAATGGATCCTTTAATGCCTTCAGACACACTTGAGCATTCCAATGTATCAAAAGGGGTGATGGGGACTTCTTAGGGGTCTTAGTAGGCCTTATCATGGGTTAGGACCCCTAGGAAGTTCCTGTGACCTTTGTGGATACAATGGAATACTCAAGTGTGTCCTAAGGGGTCCTACAGCCCCTTCAGACACACTTGAGCATTCAAATGTGTCAAAAGGTGTCATGGGGACTTTTGAGGGGTCCTAATAGGCCTTATTGCACACTAGAACACCTAGGAAGTCCCCATGACCCCTTTTGACAAATTAGAATGCTCAAGTGTATCCTAAGGGGTCCTACAACACCTTCAAAGACACTTGAGCATTCTAATGTATCAAAAGGGGTCATGGGGACTTCCTAGGGCTTGTAATAGGCCTTATCATGTTTTAAGACCCCTATGAAGTCCCTATGACCCTTTTCGACACATTGGAATGCTCAAGTGTGTCATAAGGGGTCCTACAGCCCCTTCAGAAAAACTTAAGCATTCAAATGTGTCGAAAGGGGTCATGGGGACTTCCTAGTGGTCCTAATAGGCCTTATCACACATTAGGACCCCTAGGATGTCCTTGTGACCCCTTTTGACACCTTGGAATGCTCAAGTGTGTCATAAGGGGTCCTACGGCCCCTTCAAACACACTTGAGCATTCAAATGTGTCAAAAGGGGTCATGGGGACTTCCCAGGGGTCCTAGTAGGTATTAGCCCAAGTTATCACCCCTAGCAAGTCCCTGTGACCCCTTTTGACACATTGGAACACTCAAGTGTGTCCTAAGGGATCTGACAGCCCCTTCAGACACACTTGACCACTCAAATATATCAAAAGGGGTCATGGGGACTTCCTAGGGCTCCTAGTAGGCCATATCGCGAGCTAGGACCCCTAATAAGTCCATGTGGCCCTTGTGGGCACATTAGAACACTCAAGTGTGTCCTAAGGTGTCCTACAGCCCATTCAGATAGACTTGAGCTTTCAAATTTGAGAAAAGGCATAATGGGGACTTCCTAGGGGCCCTAATAGGCCTTATCGTGCATTAGGACACCTAGGAAGTACCTGTGACCCCTTTTGTAACATTGGAACACTTGATTATGTCCTTAGTGGTCCAAACATGCCTTCAAACACTCTTGAGCATTCCAATGTGTCAAAAGGGGTCATAGGGAATTCCTAGGGGTCCTAGTAGGCCTTATCGGGAGTTAGGACCCCTAGGAAGTCTCTCTGGACCCCTATCGACACATTAGAATGCTCAAGTGTGTCCTAAGGTGTCCTAGGGCCCCTTTGAACACATGGTCCTAAGGTGTCCTACAACCCCATTGTAATGCTCAAGTGTATCCTAACGGGTCCTATGGCCCCTTTGGACACACTTGACAATTCAAATGTGTCAAAAGGGATCATGGGGACTTTCTAGGGGTCCTAATAGGCCTTACCGCATGTTATGACACCTAGGAAGTCCCTGTGACCATTTTTGACACATTAGAATGCACAATTTTTTCCTAATGGGTCCTAAAGTGACTTCAAACACACTTGAGCATTCCAATGTGTCAAAAGGGGTCATGGGGACTTCCTATGGGTCCTAGTAGGCCTTATCATGAGTTAGGACACTTAGGAAGTCTCTGTGACCTTTGTCAACACATTGTAACACTTGAGTGTGTTGTAAGGGGTCCTATGGCCTCCCCCTTTGGACACACTTGAGCATTCAAATGTGTCAAAAGGGGTCATGGGAACTTTCTAGGGGTCCTAAGAGGCCTTATCACATGTTAGGACACCTAGGAAGTCCCTGTGACTGATTTTGACACATTGGAATGCTCAAGTGTGTTCTTATGGGTCTTACGACACCTTTAGACACACTTGAGCATTACAATGTTTCAAAAGGGGTCATGGGGACTTCCTAGGGCATCTAATAGGCCTTATCGCATGTTAGGACCCATAGGAAGTCCCTGTGTCCCCTTTTGACACATTGGAACACTCAAGTCTATCATAACAGGTCCTATGGCCCCTTTGGACACATGGAACCATTCAAATTTGTCAAAAGGGATCATGGGGACTTTCTAGGGGTTGTAATAGGCCTTATTGCACATTAGAACCCCTAGGATGTTTCTTGGACCCCTTTTGATGCATTAGAATTCTCAAGTGTGTCATAATGGGTCCTATGGCCCTTTTAGACACACTTGAGCATTCAAATGTGTCAAAAGGGGTCATGGGGACTTCCTAGGGGTTCTAGTACACCTTCTCACAATTTGGGACCCCTAGGAAGTCCCTGTGACCCCTTTTGACACATTGGAATGCTCAAGTGTTCCATAAGGGGTCCTGTGGCCCCTTTAGATAGACTTTAGTATTCAAATGTGTGAAAAGGGGTCATGGGGACTTCGTAAGGGTCCCAATATGCCTTATCATGAGTTAGGACTGCTAGGAAGTCCCTGTGATCCTTGTGGACACATTAGAATGCTCAAGTGTGTCCTAAGGGGTCCTATGGCACCTTTGGACACACTTGAGCATTCTAATGTTTCAAAAGGGGTCATGTGGACTTCCTAGGGGTCCTAGTAGGCCTTATCATGAGTTAGGACCCCTAGGAAGTCTCCTTGACCCTTGTGGACACATTGGAATGCTCAAGGGTGTCCTAATGCATCCTATGGCCCCTTCAGACACACTTGAGCATTCAAATTTGTGAAAAGGCATCGTGGGGACTTTCTAGGGGTCCTAATAGGCCTTATCACATGTTATGACCCCTAGGAAGTCCCTATGAACCCTTTTGAAATATTAGAATGCTCAAGTGTGTCCTAAGGGGTCCTACAACATCTTCAAACACACTTGAGCATTCCAGTGTGTCAAAAGGGATCATGGGAACTTCCTAGGGGTCCTAGTAGGCCTTATCATGAGTTAGGACCCCTAGGAAGTCCTTGTGACCCTTGTGGACACATTGGAATAGTCAAGTGTGTCCAAAGAGGTCCTACGGCCCCTTCAAACATACTTGAGCATTGAAATGTGTCAGAAGGGGTCACTAGAACTTCCTAGGGGTCCTGGTAGGCCTTATGATGCATTAGGACCACCAGGAAGTCCCTATCACCCCTTTTAACAATTGGAATGCTCAAGTGTGTCATAACAGGTTGTACGACATCTTTGGAGACACTTCACCATTCAAATGTGTCAAAAGGGGTCATGGAGACTTCCTAGGGGTCCTAATAGGCCTTATCACATTTTAGGACCCCTAGGAAGTCCCCGCGACCCCTTTTGACACATTAGAATGCTCAAGTGTTTCCTAAGGGGTCCTATAATGCCTTCAAATAGACTTGAACATTCCAATGTGTTAAAAGGGGTCACGGGGAATTCCTAGGGGTCCTAGTAGGCCTTATCAAAAGTTATGACCCCTAGGAAGTCCCTATGACCCTTGTGGACACATTGGAATGCTCAAGTGTGTCATAAGGGGTCCTACGGCCCCTTCAAACACACTTGAGTTTTCAAATGTGTCAAAGGGCATCATGGGGACTTTCTAGGGGTCCTAATAGGCCTTATCACGTGTTATGATCCCTAGGAAGTCCCTGTGACCCCTTTTGACACATTAGAATGCACAAGTGTGTCCTAATGGGTCCTACAACTCCTTCAAACACACTTGAGCATTCCAATGTGTCAAATGGGGTGATGGGGACTCCCTAGGGGTCCTAGTAGGTCTTATCAAAAGGTAGGACCTCTAGGAAGTCCCTATGACCTTTGTGGACACATTGGAACACTCGAGTGTGTCTTAAGGGGTCCTACAGCCCCTTCAGACACACTTGAGCATTCAAATATGTCAAAAGGGGTCATGGGGACTTTTTAGGGGTCCTAATAGACTTTATTGCACATTAGGACCCCTAGGAAGTCCCCATGACCCCTAATGACAGATTGGAATGCTCAAGTGTGTCCTAAGAGGTCCAATGACACCTTCAGACACACTTGAGAATTCCAATGTATCAAAAGGGGTCATGGGGAATTCCTAGGGCTCCTAATAGGCCTTATCGCATGTTAGGACCCCTAGGATGTCCTCGTGACACCTTTCAACACATTGGAACATTCAAGTGTGTCATAAGGGGTTCTACAGCCCCTTTGGACACACTTAAGTATTCAAATGTGTCAAAATGGGTAATGGGGAATTCCTAGGGGTCCTAAGAGGCCTTATCACACATTAGGACCCCTAGGATGTCCTTGTGACCCCTTTTGACACATTGGAATGCTCAAGTGTGTCATAAGGGGTCCTATGGCCCCTTTGGACACACTTGAGCATTCAAATGTGTCAAAAGGGGTCATTGGGACTTCCTGGGGTTCATAGAAGACCTTATTGCATGTTAAAACCCCTAGGAAGTCCTTGTGACCCCTTTTGACACATTAGAACACTTAAGTGTGTCCTAAGGGATCCGACAGCCCCTCCAGATGCACTTGGCCACACAAATGTGTCAAATAGGGTCATGGGGACTTCCTAGGGGTCCTAGTTGGCCTTATCACGAGTTAGGACCCCTAAGAATTCCTTGTGACCCCTATGGACACATTGGGACACTCAAGTGTGTCCTAAGGGGTCCTCTGGCCCATTCAGACACACTTGAGAATTATAATTTTTCAAAAGGCTTCATAGGGACTTCCTAGGGGTCCTAATAGGCCTTATCACACGTTAGGACACCTAGGAAGTACCCATGACCCATTTTGAAACATTATAATAGTCAAGTCTATCCTAAGGGGTCCTAAGATGTATTCAGCCACTCTTGAGCATTCCAATGTGCCAAAAGGGGTCATGGGGACTTCCTAGGTGTCATAGTAGACCTTATCATGAGTTAGGACCCCTAGGAAGTCTCTATGACCCCTATGGACACATTAGAATTCTCAAGTGTGTCCTAAGGTGTCCTATGGCCCCTTTGAACACACTTTTGCATTCAAATCTCTCAAAAGGGGTCATGGGGACTTCCTAGGGGTCCTAATAGGCCTTATCACGCATTAGGACCCCTAAGAAGTCCCTGTGACCCCTTTTGACACATTAGAATGCCCAAGTCTATCATAAGGGGTCCTATGATGCCTTCAAACACACTTGAGCATTCAAATGTGTTAAAAGGGGTCATGGGGACTTCCTAGGGGTCGTAGTAGGCCTTATCACAAGTTAGGACCCCTAGGAAGTCCCTATGACCCCTGTGGACACATTGGAATGCTCAAGTGTGTCCGAAGGGGTCCTACAACCCGTTTGGATAGAATTGAGCATTCAAATGTATCAAAAGGGATCATGGGGACTTTCTAAGGGTCCTAATATTCCTTATCACGTGCTATGACCCCTAGGAAGTCCTTGTGAGCACTTTTGACACATTAGAATGCACAAGTGTGTCCTAATGTGTCCTATGATGCCTTTGGACAAACTTGGGTATTCCAATGTGTCAAAAGGGGTCATAAGGACTTCCTAGGTGTCCTAGTAGGCCTTATCACAAGTTAGGACCCCTAGGAAGTCTCTATGACCTTTGTGGACATATTTGAACACTTGAGTGTGTCCTAAGGGGTCCTACGGCTCCTTCAGACACACTTGAGCATTCACATGTGTCAAAAGGGGTCGTGGGGACTTTCTAGGGGTCCTAATAGGCCTTATTGAATGTTAGGACCCCTAGGAAGTCCCTATGACCCATTTTGACACATTGGAATGCTCAAGTGTGTCCTTAGGGGTCCTACAATGCCTTCAAACACACTTGAGCATTCCAATGTGTCAAAATGGGTCATGGGGACTTCCAAGGGCTCCTAATAGGCCTTATCACATGTTAGGACCTGTATGAAGTCCCCATGACCCCTTTTGACACATTGGAACTCTCAAGTGTGTCATAAGGGGTCCTATGGTCCCTTTGGACATACCTAAGCATTCAAATGTGTCAAAAGGGGTCATGGGGACTTCCTAGGTGTCCTCATAGGCCTTATCACACATTAGGAATACTAGGATGTCCTTGTGACCCCTTTTGACACATTAGAATGCTCAAGTGTGTCATAAGGGGTCCTACGGCTACTTTAGACACACTTGAGCATTCAAATGTGTCAAAAAGGGTCATGAGGACTTCGTAGGGGTCCTAGTAGGCCTTATCACAAGTTAAGACCCCTAGGAAGTCCCTATGACCCCTTTTGACACATTGGAACACTCAAGTGTGTCCTAAGGGATCCTACAGCCCCTTCAAACACACTTGAGCATTCAAATGTGTCAAAAGGGGTCACAGGGACTTCTTAGGGGTCCTAATAGCCCTTATCACATATTAGGACCCCTAGGAAGCCCCCGTAACCCCTGTAGACACATTAGAATGCTCAAGTGTGTCCTAAGGGGTCCTATGGCCCTTTCGGATACACTTGAGCATTCAAATATATCAAAAGGTGTCATGGGGACTTCCTAGTGGTCCTAATAGGCCTTATCACACGTTAGGATCCCTAGGAAGTCCTTGTGACCCCTATGGACACATTGGAATGCTCAAGTGTGTCCTAAGGGGTCCTACAACCCCTTTGGAGACACTTGAGCATTTAAATGTGTCAAAAGGGGTCATGGGGACTTCATAGGGGTCCTAATACATCTTATCACGTGTTAGGACCCCTAGGAAGTCCCCATGACCACTTTTGACACATTCAAATGCTCAAGTGTGTCCTAAGGGGTCCTATAATGCCTTCAGACACACTTGAGCATTCAAATGTGTCAAAAGGGGTCACGAGGACTTCTAGGGGTCATGGGGACTTCTTAGGGGACTTTTTAGGGGTCCCAGTACTAGTTTCTAGGATAGAGGATGACATCTACTTATTTAGTATAGTCAGACCGCCAAAATTACAAGGGGTCCTAAAACATGTTATCAAATACATTATATATATAATATGTATTATATATATTCTATACATTAGTATATGTAATATGTATTAGTATATATATAATATATTATATATATTATATACATTAGTATATATATAATATAGTATATTATAGATATAATATACATTATAGATATATCATATGCCTCTTATATATATATATATTATATACATTAGTATATAATACATTCTAGTATATATATAATATACATTTTATATATTATATACCCCATTTCATATGTAAAAGTTAAATTTTTTCATTTTCTCCCACCCTTTTTTCATGTGCCTAGAAATATCGAGTACCTGATTTAGACCCGATTTGTCACTTGTCATATTTGACCAAAATATTCCCTATCCGCACATACTAGACAAGCATAGGATTTCAAACTTTTTCATGGGTTGTAGGAAAAAACAACATGATTTGGGTCCCATTTTTTTGCTTTGTCAACTTGTGGTCTCACCATGGGAAGCAATAGTTTTCAAAAGGCTAAACGAAAGAGGAAGGTGACAAATGAAGAAATTCAAGCATATAGGGAAAAAGATAGGGAAAATCACTGAAGAAGGAAAGAAGGTATGTTAAACATTAATCAAGGTGACCCCGTAAAAGTAGTTTTAAGTGAAGAGGATGTTGAATTTGAAAAAAATATGGAAATTAATTTTGTGAACAATGTATGGAGTGAAGATGAAAATGTAGAGATGGAGAATGAAAATGTAGACTTGGGGAATGAAAATGTAGATTTGGGGAATGACAATGAATGGAATGAAGATGAAAATGTATAGATGGAGATTGAAAATGTAGACTTGGGGAATGAAAATGTTTCATAGGAACCACATGAACATTACACATCTCTAAATTATATGCGAAATGAAGTCCCTTGCAATAAAGATAAGAAATCATCAAATTCAGGGCTTTCAAGAACACCTAAATGGTTAATTGAAATTGAAGAGAACATTATGAATAATTGGGAAGGAAAGAGGTCACATAGAACCATTAGGTTATGGGGTTCAAGACTTTACAATCAATTTTTTGTAAAGAAGACATTGGTTGAGCAATGTCAAATTTTTCTCTAGTTGTTAAAGATGCAAAAGATGAGACCTATTCTTGTGAAATTGAAGATTTGTATGAACAAGAAAATGGATAGAAATGCCATTGTTGTGAAGAATATTTTCAATGATCTCAATAGCATTGGGAAGACTAGCAGAGAAAAAAACAAGAGATTTTCTTGAAGGGTTATTACAACCTCCTTAGTAAGTCATTAGTTGAGAAAGGCTCATTTGATGAGACAAACTTGTGTTGACTTCAATATAGACTGTAAACTTTGGGTAGATCACTTGTGAGAAGAGAAAGACTTGATGATCCTCTTCAAATTGAAACATGAGATTATGGTGGGAGACTTCCACATTTCAATAAGAAGCTAATAGATGTTGTCAAGGATGAAACTCAACAATTTTGGGATGCTAACTCAAGAGTGTCACCAAATGTGAAGGATGTCTTGAAGTTGAGAGTTGGCAATCAAGACCACACTCCACATCCTAAACATTATGTGGAAGTAAGTCAAACAATGTTGTATAAAAAAATTTGTGAGACACATCCAACATTGAAAATATCACAAAGGGGTCTTGAATCTGTGAAGCCATTTTATTGTGTACCCCTTAAGATTCAGAATACATGTTGTTGCAAATATCATGTTGAGTTTTCAATGCATCATGAATTATTACAGTCCATTTGTTCTACTTTTCATACTAATGAAATGCTAGAGGATTATGGTGCAAGTGGTCTTCCCAAATCATGAAGAGACTTGCTAGATCAATTTTTATGTCATAGAGATGATGGTTGTTTATTTTATTAAAAAGATTGCTTAAATGCCAAGTTCTTAGAATGCGGTGGCTTGTCCAAGTTTAGAACATGTTTTCATGAGGGTTTGGAACACAATTTTGGAAATACACTTGTCCAAAATAAGGTATATGAAATAGTGAAATATACATTTAAGAGTGGAGGTGAAGGCTCTAGATGTTAGTTAGTTACAAAAGAAAAGAATACAATGTTGCTGATTTTATCTCAGATTTCAAGACAAATCTTTTTTACAAGTATGCAAGGCATAGTCATAGGTCTGAATGGTTGGATCAAAAATTTAGGACATGTAAGGACACTTTCCCCATTGTAACTATTATATCTATTGTAGACTTTGTAGATAACTATACATTGCAGCCCCAAAATGAGACTCAAGCTCAATATTACAATTCCATTCAGGTTGCTATTTTTGTACACATCACATATAGACATTCCCCTGATAGCACAAAAGATGAGTGAAAAATAATCAGAGAGTACCATTTTTATATGAGTGATGATAGGTCTCACTCTCATGAGTTTTTTCAACATTGTTTTAGAACTATTTTGACTTCTTGCAGGAAAATGGTATTACTATGGATAGGCATCTCATTTGGTTAGATAATTGCACCGGTCAATTTAAGAATGCCAAAATGTTTTATTGGTTGTGTAGAATGCATGTGGAGAGAGGTGTACCTCATATTTGGAGTTTTTTTGAGTCAGGGCATGGGAAAGGGGAGCATGATGGAGTAGGTACGTGTGTGAAGAGAGCTCTAGTTAAGGAGAAATTGAGGATTTTACATGTTGTACTTCTTAATGCTTGTTCTATTGTTGATTGGTGTACTTTAGCATTGTTACAGGGGGACTCTTGATTCTACACTGCATAGATTATTTTGGTTGGTTGAGGAGGGAGCTATAGGAGATAGATTGGATTATTAAATAGTGAAAGACTCTTTAAAAATGCATTCATTCCAAAGCTCCAATAGTAGTACATGGACCATTTGGACATGAGAGTTGGCTTGTTTTTTCCCCATGTGTTTTCAGTATGATTGGGATCATTGTGAGTCAAGTGAGTGGGTGGATACATGGGTTCCATGGTATCTAACTCCTTTATCTTTGACACTCTCTATAAGAAATGATGACATGGACACTTCAGTTGAGTATGACCACTTTCAGCTCTTCTGAAGCTAGGAGATGTTTTTGCATTGGTTGCACCATAGGGGAATGATGAGAGGTTAGATTATTGTTTAGCACATTGTGTATGAGGTAAATAGAAGATTTCACAACTGATGATAGATGGTGATGGGTTCACATATCCTACTCATTCATTTGTTGTTGTAGGAACATGGCCGTCAACATACATGATTAGAAAGAATTGAACTCTTGCATTTGAAGACTATGAGAAGCACAAAACTATTCTCATGTATTCACACCTTGTTATAGCAACAAATGTCAAGTTGTCAAAGCATCAAGGAAGACCAAAGACAAAAGAACTTTGGACTATTAGTACTACTGATCATGAAGCACTATTGGAGATGCTGAAGCAAAGAGATGACCCTTTAGGAACACTTGACTAGGTAATAAGTTAACTTAGTGCATTATTTTCTAAGTTCGTTAAGCTTAATTTCAATACATTAATTTCACCTTTCTTAGATTGTATTTTGATTCAATAAACTTGGTTTTGTATGTGGATTATAACTTGTGTAGGAGCACCTATGAAGATGCCTACAGTCACCATGGATCTAATCAGAGATAGAAGGACAAAAGGATCCTTAATGGTTAATTGAGATCTTTTGAAACCTATAATGGCAATTTGTAACAATCAATTTGATTTAAAAGTCAAATGTCCTAGAATTCTTGATAATGAATTATGACCAAAATCATGTATGGGTGGCCAATAGTGCCAAGAAGGGATCTTACATGTCATTTAATTTTGTCATTTGCATGGTTTGAATTCTTACATGTTTGATTGTTGTTTCTAATGCTTAAGGATATTATTTTTTATCATTTCAAACAATCTATAGAAGTTAAAAATCAAACATAATAAGCTTCATAGTTCAAATTTCACAAGCTTAATCATGATTAGTTTCACAGTTCAAATTTCAAACATACCACTAACAATCATTGCAATGGAACTTAGTCAAGAAAAGAAGTGTGCATGCTTTCCCATTTGGTTCTTCTCTTGTTTCAAAATGAAAACCTAAATGTTTCCACTGCAGACAAGGAAATTTTCCCAAGGGCTACTTACTCAATCTATAAAATACAACTACTTGTGAGGTCTATAATAACCTCTCTTAGTTTTGGGCGATTCGAATTCATTTACATTTGGCAAGATGATCTTAGTCGATGCCAAAACTGGCAGTAAGGGTTAGTTGAAAGTGGCTCAGTAGCATATCTTTAAAACCATCTAACATTATATCAAACCATCTACTCCATAGGCTCTAGTTGGCTGGATAAATGCTAGTGACAACCCCATTCTACCCACGGAGTCACTGGAACGCTTGCGACCACGCTCAAGCAAAGTGACCCCATGGTGCAGTAAGCATGATTGGGCAGAAATCTTCTAGGGCTCATATCTTGGACCTAGTGAGAAGTATCAACAAGCCATTAGGTACTATGATATTGTGTTTCTAAGGTCTACAATTACCTCTCTCAGTTTTGGGTGATTTGACTTCGTTTACATTTGGCAAGACGATCTTAATCAATGCCAAAACTTGTAGTGAGGGTCAATTGAAAGCGGCTCAACAACGTACCTTTCAAACCATCCAACATTGCATCAAACCATCTACTCCATCAGCTCTAGTAGGCTAGGTAAATTCTAGTGACAATCCCATTCCAGCCACGGAGTCAGTAGAGAGCTCACGACCACGCTTGACCCAAGTTACCCCAACATGCACTAAGCACGATTGGGCAGCAATCTTCCAGGGATCGTATCTCAGACCTCATGGGAAATATTAATAAGCCATTAGGTGCTATGGGATCATGTTTTTTAGTTCTACAATAACCTCTCTTGATTTTGGTCGATTCAACTTTGTTTGCATTTGGCAAGATGATTTTAGTCGATGCCAAAACTTGCAGTGAGGGTCAGTTGAAAGTGACTCAACAATGTATCTTTGAAACCATCCAACATTGTATAGAACCGTCTACTCCATCTACTCTAGTTGGTTGGGTAAATGCTAGTGACAACCCCATTCCACCCATAGAGTCACCAGAAGGCCCGCGACCACACTCGACCCAAGTGACCCCAAGGTGCACTAAACATGATTGGGCAATGATATTCTGGGGTTTGTATCTTAGACCTCATGAGAGGTATCAAAAAGCTATTAGGTGCTATGAGATCATGTTTCTAAGGTCTATTATAACCTCTCTCAGATTTGGGTGATTCAACTTTGTTTACTTTTGGAAAGATGATCTCAGTCCATGCCAAAACTTGCAGTGAGGGTCAATTAAAAGTGGCTCAGCAGCGTATCTTTCAAACCATCTAAAATTGCATCAAACTATCTACTCCATCAGCTCCAGTTGGCCAGGTAAATACCAGTGACAACCCTGTTCCATCCATTGAGTCAATGGAACACTCCCAACCATGCTCGACCTAAGTTACCCCAAGGTGTACTAAGCATGATTGGGCAGTGATCTTCTGGGGCTTGTATCTCAGACCTCGTGAGAGGTATCAACAAGCTGTTAGGTGCTACAAGATTATGTTTCTAAAGTCTACAATAACCTTTCTCATTTTTGGGTGATTGGACTTTGTTTGCATTTGGAAAGACCATCTCAGTCGATGCCAAAACTTGCAATAAGGGTCAGTTAAAGGTGGCTCAACAACGTATCTTTCAAATTGTCTGACACTACATCAAACTGTCTACTCCATCAGCTCTATTTGGCTTGGTAAACACCATTGACAACCCTATTCCACCTACGGAGTCACCAGAATGCTCACGACCATGCGCGACCCAAGTGATCCCAAGGTGCACTAAGCATAATTGGGTAGCGATCTTCTAGGGCTCATATCTTAGACCTCATGAGAGGTATCAACAACTTATTAGGTGCTACAAGATAAAGTTTCTGAGGTCTATAATAACCTCTTTCAGTTTTGGGTGATTTGACTTTGTTTGCATTTGGCAAGATGATCTTAGTCGATGCCAAAACTTATAGTGAGGGTCAGTTGAAAGTGGCTCAACAACGTATCTTTCAAACCATCTAACATTGCATCAAACCACATGCTCCATCAGCTCTAGTTGGCTTGGTAAATGCTAGTGACAACCCCATTCCACCCATAAATTCACCATAATGCTTGCGACCATGCTCGACCCAAGTGACCCCAAGGTGCACTAAGCATGATTGGGCAGTGATATTCTGGGGCTCATATCTCAGACCTCGTGAGAGGTATTGACAAGCTATCAGGTGTTACAAGATCATGTTTCTAAGGTTATAATAACCTCTCTTGGTTTTATGTGATTCAACTTTGTTTTCATTTGGAAAGATGATCTCAATCGATGCCAAAACTTGCAGTGAGGGTTAGTTGAAAGTGGCTCAACAACGTATCTTTCAAACCATCTAACATTGTATCAAACTATCTACTCCATTAGCTCTAGTTGGTTAGGTAAATGCCAGTGACAACCCTATTCTACCCATGGAGTCACCAGAACGCTCGCGACCACGCTTCACCCAAGTGACCCCAAGGTGCACTAAGCACGATTGGGTAGCGATCTTTCGAGGCTTGTATCTCAGACCTTGTGATAGGTATCAACAAGCCATCAGGTGCTATAGGATCATGTTTCTAAGGTCTACAATAACCTCTCTTAGCTTTGGGTGATTCAACTTCATTTGCATTTAGCAAGATGATCTCAGTCGATGCCAAAAATTGTAGTGAGGGTCAGTTGAAAGCGGCTCAAC
This sequence comes from Chamaecyparis obtusa, assembly GCA_027943335.1. Taxonomy (NCBI): domain Eukaryota; kingdom Viridiplantae; phylum Streptophyta; class Pinopsida; order Cupressales; family Cupressaceae; genus Chamaecyparis; species Chamaecyparis obtusa. The sequence goes on along the minus strand of BSBK01002799.1, from coordinate 850,816 downwards.
AGCGTATCTTTCAAACCATCTGACATTACAAAAAACTATCTAATCCATCAGCTCTAGTTGGCTGGGTAAACACCAATGACAACCCCATTCCACCCACAAAGTTATCAAAACTCTCGCGACCACGCTCGACCCAAGTAACCCCAAGGTGCACTAAGCATGATTGGGCAGTGATCTTCTAGGACTCATATCTCAAACCTCATGAGAGGTATCAAAAATCCATTAGGTGCAACAAGATCAAGTTTCCAAGGTCTACAATAACCTCTCTCAGTTTTGGGTGATATGACTTTGTTTGAATTTGGCAAGACGACCTTAGTCGATGCCAAAACTTGCAGTGAGGGTTAGTTTAAAGTGGTTCAAAAACATATCTTTCAAACCATCTGACATTGCATCAAACCATCTACTCCATTGGTTCTAGTTGGCTAGGTAAACACTAGTGACAACCCTGTTCCACCCATGGAGTCACTGAAATGCTCGCGACAATGCTTGACCCAAGTGACTCCATGGTGCACTAAGCACGATTGGGTAGCAATCTTCTGGGGCTTGTATCTCATACCTCGTGAGAGGTATTGACAACTCATTAGGTGCTATGAGATCATGTTTTTGAGGTCTACAATAACTTCTCTCAATTTTTCCCTATTTGACTTCATTTGCATTTGGCAAGATGATCTTAGTCGATGCCAAAACTTGAAGTGAGGGTTAGTTAAAAGCTACTCAGTAGCGTATCTTTCAAACCATCTAACATTGCATCAAAGTATCTGCTCCATCAGCTCTGGTTGGCTGGGTAAACACTAGTGAGAACCTCATTTCACCCACAGAGTCTCAGGAATGCTCACGACCATGCTCGACCCAAGTAACCCTGTTGGTTCCTGGATAGGATTTTACACTCTATGAGATACCAATATGCTTATGACTGATGTTAAGGAGTGGTTAATTCCAAATATGGGAAATCTATAAGCAACTAGACCAACTATAGAGACAAGACTGCCCTCTTCACTTCTAGCTCTACAAAACCAAGGTGGGTACACCTGATCCAATAGATTTAACTCTATTCTTTATTCAATACTAGATCTTACAACAAATGATAGTGAGAAAGTACTAAACAACAACCTATTATTCATTGACTCTCCATCACTAGGTAGGACAACATATAAAGTAAATAAAAGTAAAAGATGGTATTCAAATGTTTTGTTGATTACAATGATTTCAATCATTCCTTATAAAATAGAGATAGGTTCATATAGGTCAGTGCCGTATCTATTGGGCATAGAGTCACCAAAAAATAAGATGAATACAAAGATTCTTGAAGAAGATATGGTCTCTGAACATAAATACAAATACCTCAACTCTTTCCTACTTATAAGAATCTTTCATGCAAATCTAATAAACATATATCCCAGTCTAAGCAATATTTAATCCAATCCTAGATTAGAACTCAGGGAAAATACACATCCACATAAATCTCTAAAAGACTTATAGATTCATAGAATGAACATAAAGGAGTGACAAAGATTTGAGATTTGTATTAAGTATAACCTTTCACCATTTGCATACAACAGATCCAGGACAAAAAGCCTACAAGACAATAGTAGCAACCTGTACTTCTTCTCTACTACTTTGATAAGAAAATGATATAAAATATTACAACCTCTGACTGAGGGCTAGGGTTCTAGAATTTCAATATTTTTGACTCCTAAACTCTCAATGCCTAGAAAGATCATGGAGAATCCTTAAAATACAAGGAGATGCAACAACCTACTGATCATTCTAGGGTTTACAAAAAACTCAACCCTAAAAACTATACAACAACCCCAAAGGGTTTACAATTAATACATTTGGCTAAGTAGGTGAGATATTTGTAGCTGAGCCACCTTGCTTTATGTCTTCAAAGTTATCCATGGCTCCCTTTAACAAAATCCAATCTGCAACATCTCACTATCCATATTGTAATGAATGTTTTCCTGCATCTCAACAACCTCTATGATATAAAACCTTTTGCAACATATCAAATCTTCTGGCCATATTGTGCTAGTGAGCACATAATCATATCTTGCAGATTAACCACCCAAATATTAAAATTTTAGTTCTTCTGTCACTAAGAAACCCTTAAAATATTCAAACTTTGAATGGCAACAATTAATCATCAAGTTTAAAACATGGTCATCGATCTTATTTCTTTCCTGGCATATCGGGCAGTTCTCAAAAATTTGCAACAGTCAAATGGGCCCCTTTAAAAAGTCTTTTCCATGTCACCAATTTGCAACCAATCAGAAAAATGTACATTAGCAACCCCTGGCATGAAGGTCCCACAACCTGTTGGCATCAAATTAGATGGTGGGTGCATGATCACAAGGGGAAAGAATATTCCTTGTGATCATGTGACAACCGTCAATCAAAACTCCCTAACAATAGGCCCCACTAATAAATTCCACATCATTAGAAATCATGGCCAATCAGAAATGAACAACTCTGTAACACTTGGCAGTGGGCCTGCCACATCATCAATCCTTTAGCCAATGAAAAATATGCATGTTAGCTCCAACTGATAGAGGACCCACCTTGACCTTTCAATACCTTTTAAATCAGACGGTGAGTGTATCATCGCAAGGGGAAGAATATTCCTTGTGATCAAGTGCCAACCATCGATTCTCTGACAACTGTTAGATTTTGAACCCAATAGAATCTCCAATCCCACTGATAACTACCAAGTCAACAACCAACCAATAAGAAGTGAACACCTTAGCAATACTTAGCACACGAACCCACATTTCTAAAGTGCTTAAATCCTAAGTATTTAGTGAACATGTGACTGAGGGCTTTCTCCTATTCATGAAATACTTTGCTTAACCATGGTTGAACTCAGAGAACATGCGAACAAAGGCCTTTGTTGAATCACTAAAACCTTCTATTGACTCTGGGTTTCATTATGAGAATAGGCAAACACAAGCTTTCACCAAATCACTAAATGATTTTTGACATGACAAACCTTTTACGAGAATGCACAAATAATTCATTAACTAAGTCGGTAGACAAATTAGAACCTTGCTAGCATATTGAGAGATTAGGTAAACAAAGGATAAAATAATTCCACTAAGCCAAAATATCAGAGCTGCCAAACTTAGAGGACCACAAATTTAAAACACAGTCACCGAGTCACCGAATAAAAGTGCCAACCACTGGAGGATTTGGAGAACAAGTGATTGACTGTATTTGCTAATTCACTGAATGATAAAGAGACATGAAACATTGTTTAAATGATTCAACGAACAACAAGAGGGAAATAATCATGTGCACAAAAGGGATTAAAGTGGCCTAAAAAAGGTAATGAGGAAATAGACCAAGGCCAGGATAAATTAGGGTTTTACCCTCCAATGGCTAGAAATATGAAATTAGACCTAGGGTTTCAAGCCAGAAACATAGAAAAAACATCTGTAGAGACCAGCGAAGAATATATAGCCATGAAAATTTGGCAAGTGCTAACATTGGCTCTATTTGGGGATGTGTATCTCCTGCAGATACAATGAGAAATCTAGAAACTCCTGGAAGAGTAGACCAGAACAAATCTTTGACTAAAAAATAGGGAACTACACACAAAACTTCTAAACTAAAACTATACAGAGACTTAAAAGATTTTAAGAGAAATAAAACTTTAAGAATTGACAATGAACTAGCAATTCCACAAGCTCTCTTGTTATATTTTTCAATAAATATGAATTTTCTCCCCATTTCTCCTTAATGATATATGGGCCTAACTAGATGGGATCAAATTTACCATGCTTCCCTTTATCTTCTAACCTTGCATTCCACATTAGGACCATGTCACTATTCAAAAAACTTCTCTGAGTAATCCTTTTGTCATACAAGACTTTGCACTAGACCTATAACCTCTCATTCTTGTTATGTGCATCATTTCTTACCTCATTTAATTGAATCAAATCATTCATTCTGACTGTCATATCTTCTTCCACCTCATCATCATATGCCTGAATGAATTGGTACATGTGTAATAAATTATTTTGGGGTAACCTTGCATTGATCCCATACACCAAGTCAAAGGGGGCACATCCTATTGCTTTCTTTACTGTAACCTCGTCAGCCCACAGGGCTTGTAATAGTTTGGAATCCCAAGCCTTCTTATTTTTATCTAGGACTCTTTTCAAAATTTTAATCAACCTCTTGTTGCTAGATTCTGCCTACCCATTGCCTTGTGGATGGTATGGAGATGAATATGAAATTGTTATACTATTGTTTTGACAAAAGTGGACAAACTCCTCTAACCTAAAACACATTGCATTATCAAAAACTATGGTTTTTGGGCAACCAAACTTTGTGAGAATATTTTCCATCATAAAGTCTATCACCACCTTACTAGTTGGTCTCCTTGAAGGGATTGCCTTAACCCACTTGGTGAAATAGTTAGTTGCCACGAAGATATAGGAATGCCCACCACTGAACTTATTAGGGATTTCACCAATGAAATGCATACCCCATTTCTAAAAAGGAGCCTAGATAGAAACAGGTCTAAGGGGCAAATTTCCACTGAATTTTAGTTTCCCTACTAATATTTGACAAGGATCACACTTCTTCACAAACTGATGAGTATCTTTGAAAAGTGAGGGCCACCAAAAACCTAACCTGATGATCTTGTGGTCTATAGTCTTTGCCATGTAGTGTCCTCCACAAATCCCATTGTGCATTTCATTCATTAGAAGTTGGGCTTTGTCATAGTCTACACACCTAAGAAAAACACCCTCATTACTCCTCCACCACAATTCACCATTTATAATTACATATCTTATGGAGTGAAGCTTAATAGTTCTTTTCTTATTGTCATCTAATTTAGGGAATAAAACCATCCATTGCAAATACTTAACAGTGTCCTTGTACCAGTCACAACAGTCCATGTTACATACATAAGGTCTCTGATCCTCCTCCAAAACATGTATCTAGTTTGCATTTAGATTATTTTGGGCCATCATTTTTTCTAGACCCAACCCTCTAACCAAATTTGTAATGTGAGTGTCAATATTAAACTCTTGAATTCTATTAATCCACCCACATCTTCTTCCTAAAACCTCTTGCTAGACTAAGATATATTTGACTACTACACTTAGAGCATAGGCAACCACTGTGGCCCCAAATAGATAGCATCTAAATGTTTTAATAGCTTTGAATAAGGCATAAGCTTACTTCTCAATGATATCATAGTTCAATTTTGCTGCCTACAAGGTCTTGCTAAAAAAGGAAATAGGTTGTTCAAAACCATCGGCATTCTTCTATAATAATACTGCAGCAACAATATGGGCAGATGCAAAGGAAAAGATTTGCATAAGTTTTCTATAGTCTGGTGTTTTCAAGACTGGGGCATGCTTGATAGCCCTCTTAATATCATTAAAAGCCTGCACTACCTCAGCATTCCATTCAACCCTTGCTCCTTTCTTCAACACTCTTGATATGGGAATACTAATCTCTACAAAGTTTGTAATAAACCTCCTTAGGAAATTAACCTATCCTAAAAAAGATTGAATCCCCTTGACATTCTTTGGTAAGAATAATTTATCAATTGCCTCCACTCTTTTAGGGTCTATCCTCACCCCATCTTTTGAAACAATATGCCCTAGAAGTTTCCCTTCTATCACACCAAAGGCACACTTCTTTGGGTTCAAAGAAACCTCATATTCTAATGCTCTGATGAAATTTTTTTCTAGATGTTGGTAGTGTTGTTCTTCTTTAGTTGAGAAGGCTATCAAATCATCTTGATATACCACCATAAATCTATCAATAAAATATACAAAAGCCACATCCATAGCCCTTTGAAAAGTGGCACCTCCATTAGTCAACCCAAAAGGCATCCTCACATAAACATATGTCCCCCATGGGGTTGTAAATGTAGTTTTGAATTTTCTCTGTGTCTTTGACCATTACCTGATTGTAACCTAAAAAGCCATCCATCATGGACATCAATTCTGACCCAGTGACTTTCTATAACATATTCTCCATATTTGGTAATCCATAGTTATCCTTTAGAGAATTTATGTTAAGATTCCTAAAGTCAACACAAAGCCTTATGTCACCATTTTTCTTTTTGACAAGCACCAAATTTGAAACCCAAGTGGAATGTCTAATGGGCTTAATTATCCCAACATTTATCATCTTTGTGAGTTCACCCTACATTTTAGGTGCCAGAGTAGGGTTAACAGGTCTCAACTTCTATCTGAAAGGCTTTGTGCCTTCTTTGAGTGGAATCTCATGTTAAAAAAGGTCCTCTCTATAATATTTTAGATCTTCATAGGACCAGGCAAAAACATGCCTAAATTTTATGAGAAGATCAATCAATTTTTTTCTAGTTCTTGGGGACAAACACTTGCCTATATAAACTTTCTTGGGGGCTATCCTTGTGCCCAAGTTTATTTCTTCAAGCTCATTGACTTTGTAATACCTCTCCTATGCTGATACTTGGACTTTCTGATTTGGACATTCTATTGTGATGGTTAGGACTATACATTTACGTTTATGCTTTATGGATGATGTTATGTTTATCAGATGATTAATATGCTCATTTATGGTTATATCATTTATATGTTTATGAGATTTGAAAATCATCTATTTTTATATGTCTTATGGATCTAACCCAATGATTTAAATACTAACCATTATCATGATCTTCTATGTTGCATGGATATGTGACTGATGTGTTTTTATGACTTAGGACGAAGTCGTAGTTACTCACTCAGTTGAGGTCCACATGATGTATCGATCCTAGTCATCTACTTGCATATATTTGATTTGTATATCCATATGTATATGTTTGTATCTCTTCTTGGTGATGCAGGATTGCAGGTACCGGGTATCATCTCCACCTGGCTTCACAGGTCTGAGCGATCTCTCAAAATCCTCGATCATTGTTGTTGTTACGGAGATATCACCAGGTTCCACAGGAAGAAACCTCACCTTTGATCCTTTTACCCTTAGGTGGGAGGTGTCGAGTTAGTCCCTTGTGTGGAGGCATTATGTGATCTTGTAGTTGGTTGATTTGTGGATCTGGTAGCTAGGTCTTGTCTTCATGGCATGTTCAAAGTTGTAAGTAGATTTTTGATAGGTATGACTTAGTAATTTATCATTATTAAAAGTTACGTATATGCATACTAGTGTGAACGAGTTGGTATGTGATTTAAATCATGAGATTTAATATCATTAATAATAAATAATATATTTTATAATAATGTTATTTTAATATTTAATATTAATAATAATGTGTATGATTTATGGTATATGTGCCATAAGCATATGGGTGCACACATATGCCTATGAATACATATATTAATATATATTATTATATAATAAATTAATTATTTGTGTGAAGGAAATTATTCTTATGTTATTCTTATTAGTGGTAAATAGGATTGGTAAATTCTATTACCGTGGCTAAGTAAGTTAGGAAATTAATATTTAAGAATACATTCTCTATTTTGTCATCCTTAAATTTAGGAGACAAAAAAAAATAAAAAATTAAAACCTTATTAAATAAAATATGATTACCCCTTACGGGAATGGTTTTACAAACCATATTATTAACCATATTATTAACTATATTATTAACGGGTGAGAGGTTGGGATGGTTGCACAATTGGTTTACCCGTGCAACCACCACCTCCATTTTATTTACCGGAAGATTTCTTGTGTAAGGGAGGGGAGGAAAATATATATATATATATATATATATATATATATATATATATATATATATATATATATATATATATATATATATATATATATATATATATATATATATATATATATATATATATATATATATATATATATATATATATATATATATATATATATATATATATATATATATATATATATATATATATATATATAGATATATATTATGATTGCCAGAGAAAAATTTGGGGAGATTCAGAAAAGTTTGGCATTTGGATTTTGGAAAATAAAGGCTGGAGAGTTCATCCAGGAAGAGTTTGAGGCTTGCTGGAAAGAGACAGAGAGGAAGGATTCATCTTCATCAACCGGATTCCGCAGGACTCCAGGTTGGATTCCATCCTGAGAAATAGGTTTAATTTGATAGTATGAATGTGATTTTTAGATTGGTTGAAAGTTTCTGTATGTGTGTTATTATTGCAAAACATAGGTGTAATGTCATATTATTATTGTATGGTGTAGGGTGAATATATTAATGTGTTATGTAATAGTATATTATTGCAGACGGTTGATAGATTAATGTATTATGCAATAACGTATTATTAAAGAATGTTAAAGTATTAAATGTATTATTATAATATGTGAAACATCATTGCATTATTGGTAATAGTGTGTGTAGTATGATATTATTTTGTCAATCGTCTGTACATTATACAAATGTTGTATTAGTGTAATACAAATGCTATATTATTATATTATTCCGTCATTTAATATTCTATCAATACAAACATTTTAATATGAATTCATTTGGTGACGTTTATACAATATAAATATTATTTTGGTTTCTGAAATATATATGTTTCAATAAAACATTTGAGTTATGTTTTATTTTTATTTTAAAAAAAATATAATAAAATAAAATGTCAATAACATTTAGTAAAATCATTTAAACTTTTAGTAAAATATAGGAGAAATTATAGGAGAATAATAAGGAGGAAATATAGGAAAAATTATAGGAAAATAATAAGGAGGAAATATAGGAGAAAAATAAGGAGAGATTGTAGGAGGAAAATAAAATAATGAAATACTAAATAGCCTATTTAAAAATGACTTTAAATCTATTTTGTTTTCTTTTATTATTTTGTGGTAGTTTGTTTTTAGTGAATATTAAATTTGGAATATTGAAATTTCTATTAAATTTAGTTATTATTTAGTAGGAATTTCATAGTATAGTTTAGTTTATAAATTTGTGATTTTTAGATTTTAGATTTTCATAAAACCAGACTTAGCCAAATTTCAAGTTTAGTCAAATGTCAGGCCTAGACTGAAATCTAAGAAGCGTTATTTTGGCGTATGGAAATTTGTGAAAACCTTAAATGTGTTTGGTAGAGGTTATGTCCAGTGCATTTAGATGCCTTAATAGGGTTAGGATGTGTTTAGGAAGTAGTTTAGGGTTAGTGTTGTCTAAAGGATCAGGACATTCTAAATATCCTTAAACGTTCCTAATATCCCTAAACGTTCATAAACTATCTTATTAGTTTCTACTCTTTGATGCAGTCTTACAAATGTGTTTATGATATGTTTTACTATGTTTGTGATGTGATTGTGACATGTGGGTTAAGGGTAGGAAACCTAAGAACCCCTAAGTGAGTGGCTCTCAGTGCGGGGCCGGGGCCCTAAAGTGGCTAGACCAGGATAACCGACTGAAGAGTTATTTAACAAGTGAAAACTTAATTAAACTTATGGGAATGGGTTAAAACATTAAAAAGATTAAATGTGCCTCGCCCATGCCATTAGTGCTAGTAAAGGCTATGGATGGGAGTGGGAGAAGGTACCTATGCATAGGTACGATCGAATGGCGCTTGTCTGTACGAAAGGCATTCGATTCCGCATGTGCCTACTTGGGGGCCGGGGCCCAGTGTGGCTAGTACCAGGACAACCCAAGGGGTGAGGGCTATGCGATGACACTCACTTAGGTTGTTGCTTAGGATTTTCTACCCAAACCTTAGAACCCTTGTGAAGTGAACCTCATTTGTGGAATTGTTATTCAACCCTTTGTAAAAACCTAGTAAGTTACTTCTTTGTGGGCTTGGTGTTTATCTCCTAGCACGGGGGAGTGGGCCTTTTAGGTATCCACATGGTTGGGTGGTAAATCTTTTATCGAGGTATCTTTTGGCAGATGCAGTGTTTGGAGATTCATGCTTGCTTATGTACCAGTTTTGAAGGATGAAGGCTTTGTAATTATATTTCATTTTGTAAAATTATTGTTACCTCCCATGAGGAGATGAATGTAATGTAATCATTGATGTGATTCAAAATGATGTATGGGTAGACTTAGGAAAAAGGGAAAAGGGAAATGTCAACTTTATGTTTAAGATGTATGTTGGAAAAGAAAAAGGATTTTGTAACATTCCAAGTTATGTAGTATATGTGCAATGTATTTAGATGAGTTTTATTTGATTTTAAAAAGTTATATTGTTCATAAAGGATACTTAGGAATATAGATGTTTAAATGGAAAGTTGAAATGAAAATATTTTGTATTTCTTAAAGATATGATGTAATTTGTTTTGAGAACTTTATCTTGTTCTTAGTTTACTTAATGGCCTTAAATGAATCATGCATTAAATAAAAGGGAACCTTGGAGGAAACTAAGTTTAGGTTTTGTTCATATTATTGTTTTGAAAATTTAAAAAAATAAATAAATTTTTGCTTAGGTTTTCTTTACAAAGAGAATCTTTGTTCTCTTCCCGGTTCCCTTGTGGGGCATGACATCTTTGGTATCAGAGCCCTAAGTTGCTACACTGGGGCCTAAAGAATTGGGTCCATGTACCTTAAACTTGCACTACATCTTAGGAAAACTCAAAATGAAAATCAAAACCCTAAAACTCATCATTCTTCTTAACTCATGGCAGGATGCCACCCGTAACCCGTGGTCAAAGAGGAGGTGCCCAAAATGCCCCTCCTAGATCTCAACATGCAAGTTCTCATGAAGAAGAACAATACGAGGAACAAGGGGAACAATCTAACAATCAATCAGGAGGTTTTTAGGGAGCCCAAGTAGCAGAATTACTACAAAAAATCCTTCAGAGGTTAGAGGTAGGGCAGGATAGAGGCCAGCATGGGGAGAGTAGCACTCACAATGAGGAAAGAGAAAGAAGTCCTAGGAGGAGAGACCAGACATTGGAAGAGGATGCCCTACGAGCTTCTCATATGCAGGATCTCCTTAGAACCAAGACAAACCCATTTAAGGGAGCACAAGGTGGAACTTCCGCACAAACTTGGTCGCTAGAATTAGAAAGGCTTTTCTCCATGCACCCATACCACAGTAATACCAAAGCCCAGTTTGCAGTTATTCATCTTAGAGACTTTGCATCCACATGGTGGGAAACAGAAAGAGAGAAACTTCACTTAGACATCACCACCCTCTCTTGGGAACTATTCCTAGAACTTTTTTGAGCTAAATTTCTATCTGACCATTGGAGGCGGGAAAGAGCCGAAGAATTTCATACTCTAAGACAGCTTAATATGTCAGTGGATGACTATGAGAGGAAGTTCTTGGAACTCAAGCCATATTCAGGGTTTAAGGATGATGAACCTATGTTAACTCAACACTTTCTTAGAGGGCTCAACAGTCGCTTGGCCTGTAGTGTAAGAATGTTTGAACCTCAGACTATAAATGATGCAGTCATTAAGGCTCGTCTTGAAGAACAAAATATAGCCTTGGGGTTAGGAAGCCAAACCAGTGGCCAAGGTGGCAATACTTTCCAGGTTGGGCCAGGGAATCAATTTCAAGGCACACCTAAGAACTATCCGCCTAAGGGGAATCAGAACCAACAGAAAAGGAAATTCATCAACAACAACAATAGCAACAATCAAAATGGAAACAAAAATAAAAGTGGGGGTTCTCAATTTAATAATCCTCACAACTGGCAACGTGCAAAACAATTCCCAAACCATCAACCAGCTCAGAGTATACCCCAGAACTCTAGTCGAGGTAGCTACCAGCAATCTAGTGCACCTTCTGCAGGAAGAAATTTTGTCAAAAACACTGGATGTTACTCTTGTGGACAGCATGGGCACATTGCAGTTAATTGCCCTCAGAAATCTTCTCCAGCAGTTAGTTTTAGACAAGCCACTTCTAAACCTACAGTAGGTAACTCAGGCATATCTCATCAAGTGTTTTCTACTATAAACCATGGGCAAGCCAATCGTCAGGGGACAGTCATTGAAACTCCAGGTTTGTTAAAGGGTATCTCTACCACCGTTTTGTTTGATTCAGGAGCAACAGATTCTTTTATTTCATCCTTTTTAGTAGAGCAATGTGGGCTGAAGGCAGTAAGGCAGGAAGATAGGTGGCAGGTTGAACTAGCCTCCGGGGCAAGAGTAGTCTCTGACTCCTGTGTTCAAAGTTGTAGTTTGGAACTTGGACCTTTCTCTACCTTAGTGGATCTTAGAGTGTTTCCTTTAGGATCATATGGAGTAGTGTTGGGCATGGATTGGTTGGATGCTCACAAAGCCACTTTAGATTGTCGAAACAAAAGTGTTCAATGCACTGATGACTCGGGGAAACCTAAGAAGATTATTGGGGTTCAATCATCCATCTCTCTCCGCATGATTTCCGTTATGCAGCTTAAGAGGTGCATGCACAAAGGATGCCAACTTTTTGCAGTCACAATGGAGGATTTATATCAAGAAGAGAGTAGGGAGATATCATTAGATCACCCCCTTTTACAGGAATACTTGGATGTTTTTCCAAAAGAAATTCCAGGGATGCCACCTAAGAGAGACATAGATTTCCAAATTGATTTGGTGCCGGGAGTAGAACCCATTTCCAAAGCTCCATACCGTATGACCACACAAGAACTTGAGGAACTCAGGGTTCAGCTAGAAGAACTTTTAGAAAAAGGGTTTATAAGACCTAGTGTATCACCTTGGGGAGCGCCCGTGATATTTGTAAAGAAGAAAGATGGATCCCTCTGATTATGTATTGACTATCATCAACTGAACAAGGTTACCATCAAAAATCAGTATCCCCTACCTCACATTGATGACCTATTTGATCAGATGAAGGGGGCAAAAATATTCTCTACAATAGATCTCAAGTCAGGCTATAATCAACTTAGGATTCAAGAAGCCGATATTCATCGAACAGCTTTTCGCACCAGGTATGGCCATTATGAGTTCACTGTGGTACCTTTTGGGTTAACAAATGCTCCTTTCATATTCATGAGCTTGATGAATGGAGTGTTTAGAACCTACTTGGACAAATTTGTGATAGTATTCTTAGATGATATCTTGGTTTACTCCAAAACTCTTGAAGAACAGGAGGTTCATCTTCAGCAAGTATTGCAGTGCCTTAGGGAGAACCAACTGTATGCTAATGCTAAAAAGTGTGAATTCTTTCAGACTGAGGTTAAGTATCTTGGGCATGTCATATCAGGAAATGGCATTGCTGTTGACCCAGATAAGATTCAAGCTATAGTGGAGTGGCCAACTCCAACTAATGTTCCCGAGGTTCACAGTTTTATGGGATTAGCCAGGTATTACAGAAGGTTTGTCAAAGATTTTTCTCGGGTAGCTCACCCCATTACTTCACTTCAAAGGAAGGGTAAGAAGTTTGTTTGGTCAAAAAAAATGTGAGGCCGCTTTCCAAACCTTGAAAGACAGATTAACCAGTGCCCCAATCTTGGTAGTTCCTGAACCATCCAAAAATTTTGTAGTATGCATAGATTCTTCTCTAGAAGGGATCGGGGCAGTTCTTATGCAAGAAGGAAAAGTCATGGCTTATGAGACAAGGAAACTCAAGGATCATGAGCTCAACTACCCCACCCACGACCTCAAACTAGCAGTAGTCGTACATGCCTTGGTGAAATGGAGACACTTTCTGTTGGGTCACAAGTTTGAACTCCAAACAGATCATAGAAGTCTTCAGTACATCTTCTCCCAACCCAATCTCAATGCTAGGCAATGAAGGTGGATTGGAATGCATTACAGGTAGCGGACGGGCAGCTAGCTTTAGAGCCGGTACGTATTTTGGAGTAGCAGACACTAACCCTCAGGGGTCAAACCATAGAGTAGGCAAGGGTCCAATGGGACCCCAATGATGAGTCTTCCACCACATGGGAAGATGCTTCTAGGCTTAGAGATGCCTATCCATATTTATTTGTAGGCTTCCAGGAGTAAGCCTAACTCTAGGGGGGGAGGATGTAATACCTCTCCTATGCTGATACTTGGACTTTCTGATTTGGACATTCTATTGTGATGGTTAGGACTATACATTTACGTTTATGCTTTATGGATGATGTTATGTTTATCAGATGATTAATATGCTCATTTATGGTTATATCATTTATATGTTTATGAGATTTGAAAATCATCTATTTTTATATGTCTTATGGATCTAACCCAATGATTTAAATACTAACCATTATCATGATCTTCTATGTTGCATGGATATGTGACTGATGTGTTTTTATGACTTAGGACGAAGTCGTAGTTACTCACTCAGTTGAGGTCCACATGATGTATCGATCCTAGTCATCTACTTGCATATATTTGATTTGTATATCCATATGTATATGTTTGTATCTCTTCTTGGTGATGCAGGATTGCAGGTACCGGGTATCATCTCCACCTGGCTTCACAGGTCTGAGCGATCTCTCAAAATCCTCGATCATTGTTGTTTTTACGGAGATATCACCAGGTTCCACAGGAAGAAACCTCACCTTTGATCCTTTTACCCTTAGGTGGGAGATGTCGAGTTAGTCCCTTGTGTGGAGGCATTATGTGATCTTGTAGTTGGTTGATTTGTGGATCTGGTAGCTAGGTCTTGTCTTCATGGCATGTTCAAAGTTGTAAGTAGATTTTTGATAGGTATGACTTAGTAATTTATCATTATTAAAATTTACGTATATGCATACTAGTGTGAACGAGTTGGTATGTGATTTAAATCATGAGATTTAATATCATTAATAATAAATAATCTATTTTATAATAATGTTATTTTAATATTTAATATTAATAATAATGTGTATGATTTATGGTATATGTGCCATAAGCATATGGGTGCACACATATGCCTATGAATACATATATTAATATATATTATTATATAATAAATTAATTATTTGTGTGAAGGAAATTATTCTTATGTTATTCTTATTAGTGGTAAATAGGATTGGTAAATTCTATTACCATGGCTAAGTAAGTTAGGAAATTAATATTTAAGAATATATTCTCTATTTTGTCATCCTTAAATTTAGGAGACAAAAAAAATAAAAAATTAAAACCTTATTAAATAAAATATGATTACCCCTTACGGGAATGGTTTTACAAACCATATTATTAACCATATTATTAACTATATTATTAACGGGTGAGAGGTTGGGATGGTTGCACAATTGGTTTACCCGTGCAACCACCACCTCCATTTTATTTACCGGAAGATTTCTTGTGTAAGGGAGGGGAGGAAAATATATATATATATATATATATATATATATATATATATTATGATTGCCAGAGAAAAATTTGGGGAGATTCAGAAAAGTTTGGCATTTGGATTTTGGAAAATAAAGGCTGGAGAGTTCATCCAGGAAGAGTTTGAGGCTTGCTGGAAAGAGACAGAGAGGAAGGATTCATCTTCATCAACCGGATTCCGCAGGACTCCAGGTTGGATTCCATCCTGAGAAATAGGTTTAATTTAATAGTATGAATGTGATTTTTAGATTGGTTGAAAGTTTCTGTATGTGTGTTATTATTGCAAAACATAGGTGTAATGTCATATTATTATTGTATGGTGTAGGGTGAATATATTAATGTGTTATGTAATAGTATATTATTGCAGACGGTTGATAGATTAATGTATTATGCAATAACGTATTATTACAGAATGTTGAAGTATTAAATGTATTATTATAATATGTGAAACATCATTGCATTATTGGTAATAGTGTGTAATACCTCTCCTACAGTGATACTATGATTTGATACTTTTTTTATGATGGTTAGAACTATGCACTCATGTTTATGTTTTTCATGGAGGATTATACGTTCATCAGATGATATTTATATGCTCAGTTATAGTTACTTTGATTATATGTTTATGAGATCCTAGAAGAATGTATTAGTTTTACATGTTTTATCTCATGAATGGTATACTAACCCTTATCTCAATTGGTTTATGGATACATATGTGTTTTTCATGACTCAGGACGAAGTCGTAGTTACTCACTTGGTGAGGTCCACACGATGTATCGATCCTAGTCATCTGCTTGCATATATCTGATGTGTATATCTATATGTATATGTATCTCTTCTTGGTGATGCAGGAATTGCAGGTACCGAGTATCGTCTCCACCTGGCTCCACAGGTCTGAGCGATCCCTTAAAAAAAATCCTCGATCGTTGTTGTTGTCATGGAGATATCATCAAGCTTCACAAAAGAAAACCTTTATCCTTGATCATTCACCTTAGGTGGGAAGTGCCGGGTCAGTTCCTGGTAGGGAGATATTATGTGGTTATCAGTTATTAGGGTGTGGATCTTGATCTTGCTGTTAGGGATACTCAACTTTGTCAGTAGGTTACCTATGTGAGTCCTTGTTGATCGATTTCTGTTTCAGTGACTTATCCCTGTTTAGATTTTCATGTTAGTATTAAGATCGAGTTGCTATTTGTACCCTGCATCTTCTGGTTATATAGTTATAAAATGTTAGTAAAACGAATAATGAGTCATGTATACTATATGTGTCATAAACATGTGGGTGCACACATATTCTTATGAACACATATAGGTATATTAAGGTATAAATATATATTCATAAATATAAATAAATATATATACTTAATTATATTAACAAATAGCACTAGCTTTATGGTTGTTGATAAAAATAAATTAAGAAATAAATAAAATAAGATAAAATAAAATAGCTTTTGGTAATAAAAACTAACTAGCTAGGAGGGAGTTGAACTCGAGACCTCCTAGAAGTTGGGGCTAGTTAGTTACCAATTGTGCTATGTGAATTTCTTGTGAGGTAAGTAATTAAATTTATTATTAAACCTTATTTTAGAGAATATTTTAATTAAAAAAAAAAATATATAAACAAAACTTTATTATGTTACGGGAGAAATTAGTTTCTCCTCCAACCGACTATGGAAGTTGGAGAAGTTTCTTCCCGTATAGAAACTTCTCCAACCAAATAGTTGGAGAGGAGATTATATCTATGATGATTGGTTCGGAAGACGGGGGCTGGAAACTATTTTGGGAACGGAAAAATTTTGGCTAATCAGGAGAAATTTGGGAGCGGAGGAACAGGGAGCAGCGGAAGAAATTTTGCAGGAACGGGCTTCGTCAACCAGGGAACTATTTACCAGGTTGGAGCTTTTCCCTGATAATTCCTAAAATATGAAATAATTATTTTATTGTCTGTTTGTGCATTATTGTTTATGTCAGATCGGCAAACTCAATAGTTTTAACATCATGGTTATATTAATATTTGCTGAAATAAAATGTAAATTCACAGAATATTAAACGTTAGAAAATGTATAAAAAAATTAGATAAACAAATAAAATACATAATGTTGTATTTTATAATGTTATTAAGGGTTATATTTTCCTGTATATGTCCTTTAAAAAAAAATAAAATAAAATATATATAAATATAAAATTGTTAACCTACTAATGTTTTGGATATTCTAAAATATTCATTAATTAATTAACCATTGTCTTAATATTCTTATTATGTAATAGATAAAATTAAATTCTATTAAATGTGTTTTAAAAGTTTTTAAAAAAATGATAAAATAAGATAAAAAATATATATATATATAGGGCCGCTGCCGCGGCGGGTCCCGCGGTACCGGACGACAGCGTCCACTGCCGGCGGCACCTTCGGGTGCCGTGTGGCAGCGACCGCTGTCGGCGGTACCCGGGGGTACCGCACGAGAGCGGGCCCCCGTGTAAGGTTTTTTTTAAAAAAAACATTTTTTTTATTATTGAATTTTGGCATTTGAAAAAAATTAGATTTCGGTGTCATATGTATAATATATGGTTGATATATTATATGTATAATATAATTTGTGTTTAACATTAATTTAAGTTAGATATTATATTTTACATATATAATATAGGTATTATTATATATATAATAATATAATTTGAATTTTTATTTAAATTAAATTTGTATTATATTTTTACATATAATATGATAGTAGTAATTGAAAACATGGGTTAAATAATTTAATACATATGATATTGATAATTAGACTTATATTATATATATATAATATATAGTATTATATATATATAATATAATCTTAAAATTGAAGAAAAATGCCAAATTGTATATGTCAAGGTGTTTTTTTTTAGATATATTATTTTGATGGTTTAGTTTTATATTATGTTTACATGTAATAAATTTGGTTATACATATATATAATTAAAGAACTTGTCGGACAAAGTGATATTAAATATCATTATATTATGTAATGAAATTTGTTAGATGAACGAAATGTTTGAACTAGAGGCATATTTATTCAATGTTCTAACTGTGTAAATGTTTTTAAGTTGTAAATAAATAATTGATTTCTTAGTTCCATGCTTAGACAAATGTTAGGATGGGGGCTAGAAAACGGGAACAAAACTCTTATTTTCGATTTTATCAACAGATCAAACTAGTCAAACTTTGTGATCTCCTAAGCATCCTAGGTAGGTCTGTTATAATGAAATTATTGGACATGTTAGTGGTTTGCTAGGGAAACCTAACGGGAATAGGTTAGGGTTAGGAAACCTAGGAACCCCTAAGTGAGTGGCTCTCAGTGCGGGGCCGGGGCCCTAAAGTGGCTAGACCAGGATAACCGACTGATGAGTTAGTTAACCAAGTGATAACCTAATAAAATTTAAGGGATGGGTTCAAAACATTAAAAAGATTAAATTGTGCCTCGCCCATGCCATTAGTGCTAGGACAGGCTATGGATGGGAGTGGGAGAAGGTACCTATGCGTAGGTACAAATCGAATGGCGCTTGTCTGTACGAAAGGCATTCGATTTCCGCATGTGCCTACTTGGGGGCCGGGGCCCAGTGTGGCTAGTACCAGGACAACCCAAGGGGTGAGGGCTATGCGATGACACTCACTTAGGTTGTTGCTTAGGATTTCCTACCCAAACCTTAGAATCCCTTGTGAAATGTACCTTACTTGTGTGAAATGTTAACCAACCCTTTTGGTAAAACCTAGTAAGTTTCTTCTTGTAGGCTTGGTGTTTATCTCCTAGCACGGGGGGTGAAACCTTACCAGTTTCACATGGTTGGGTGGAAAATCTTTCTATCGAGGTATCTTGTGCAGATGTAAACAACTGAAGATTCATATTTGTTTGAGCACCTGTTGAAGAATGAAGATTTGTACTTATTCATGTTGTTGTAAACTTATGTATTCTCCTATGAGGAGTTTAAATGTAATGTAATTTTCAAATGATGTAATAATGGGTAGACGTAGGAAAAAGGGTTATATGGGATGTTTAATGTATGTTGGAAAGATGTAAATTTTGCTATGTATCAAGTTGTGCAAAATGTTGATGAATCATTTATTGTTCTATTGAAATATGTTAGTTAGATGAAATGGAATTATAGTTATTGAAAAGTTTTAGATGGAATTCATCTTTAAATGTGTTTAAGTATTTTTTTCAATAAAGAATCTGAAATGGAATTTGAATGGTTAGTAAATGTTGTTAAAATGTTTATCAATTCTCAATAAGTTATACATTTACATTTAAGGGAACCTTGGAAAGAAGTTAGAAAATGTTTTGTTTATTATAAACTTTAAAAGTTCAAAATTTTTCGTTAAACTCTACTTAGGTTTTCTTTTATGAAGTAAACCTTTGTGTATTTTCCTGGTTCCCTTGCGGGGCATGACATAGTGTGTGTAGTATGATATTATTTTGTCAATCGTCTGTACATTATACAAATGTTGTATTAGTGTAATACAAATGCTATATTATTATATTATTTCGTCATTTAATATTCTATCAATACAAACATTTTAATATGAATTCATTTGGTGACGTTTATACAATATAAATATTATTTTGGTTTCTGAAATATATATGTTTCAATAAAACATTTGAGTTATGTTTTATTTTTATTTTTTAAAAAATATAATAAAATAAAATGTCAATAACATTTAGTAAAATCATTTAAACTTTTAGTAAAATATAGGAGAAATTATAGGAGAATAATAAGGAGGAAATATAGGAAAAATTATAGGAAAATAATAAGGAGGAAATATAGGAGAAAAATAAGGAGAGATTGTAGGAGGAAAATAAAATAATGAAATACTAAATAGCCTATTTAAAAATGACTTTAAATCTATTTTGTTTTCTTCTATTATTTTGTGGTAGTTTGTTTTTAGTGAATATTAAATTTGGAATATTGAAATTTCTATTAAATTTAGTTATTATTTAGTAGGAATTTCATAGTATAGTTTAGTTTATAAATTTGTGATTTTTAGATTTTAGATTTCCATAAAACCAGACTTAGCCAAATTTCAAGATTAGTCAAATGTCAGGCCTAGACTGAAATCTAAGAAGCGTTATTTTGGCGTATGGAAATTTGTGAAAACCTTAAATGTGTTTGGTAGAGGTTATGTCCAGTGCATTTAGATGCCTTAATAGGGTTAGGATGTGTTTAGGAAGTAGTTTAGGGTTAGTGTTGTCTAAAGGATCAGGACATTCTAAATATCCTTAAACGTTCCTAATATCCCTAAACGTTCATAAACTATCTTATTAGTTTCTACTCTTTGATGCAGTCTTACAAATGTGTTTATGATATGTTTTACTATGTTTGTGATGTGATTGTGACATGTGGGTTAAGGGTAGGAAACCTAAGAACCCCTAAGTGAGTGGCTCTCAGTGCGGGGCCGGGGCCCTAAAGTGGCTAGACCAGGATAACCGACTGAAGAGTTATTTAACAAGTGAAAACTTAATTAAACTTATGGGAATGGGTTAAAACATTAAAAAGATTAAATGTGCCTCACCCATGCCATTAGTGCTAGTAAAGGCTATGGATGGGAGTGGGAGAAGGTACCTATGCGTAGGTACGATCGAATGGCACTTGTCTGTACGAAAGGCATTCGATTCCGCATGTGCCTACTTGGGGGCCGGGGCCCAGTGTGGCTAGTACCAGGACAACCCAAGGGGTGAGGGCTATGCGATGACACTCACTTAGGTTGTTGCTTAGGATTTTCTACCCAAACCTTAGAACCCTTGTGAAGTGAACCTCATTTGTGGAATTGTTATTCAACCCTTTGTAAAAACCTAGTAAGTTACTTCTTTGTGGGCTTGGTGTTTATCTCCTAGCACAGGGGAGTGGGCCTTTTAGGTATCCACATGGTTGGCTGGTAAATCTTTTATCGAGGTATCTTTTGGCAGATGCAGTGTTTGGAGATTCATGCTTGCTTATGTACCAGTTTTGAAGGATGAAGGCTTTGTAATTATATTTCATTTTGTAAAATTATTGTTACCTCCCATGAGGAGATGAATGTAATGTAATCATTGATGTGATTCAAAATGATGTATGGGTAGACTTAGGAAAAAGGGAAAAGGGAAATGTCAACTTTATGTTTAAGATGTATGTTGGAAAAGAAAAAGGATTTTGTAACATTCCAAGTTATGTAGTATATGTGCAATGTATTTAGATGAGTTTTATTTGATTTTAAAAAGTTATATTGTTCATAAAGGATACTTAGGAATATAGATGTTTAAATGGAAAGTTGAAATGAAAATATTTTGTATTTCTTAAAGATATGATGTAATTTGTTTTGAGAACTTTATCTTGTTCTTAGTTTACTTAATGGCCTTAAATGAATCATGCATTAAATAAAAGGGAACCTTGGAGGAAACTAAGTTTAGGTTTTGTTCATATTATTGTTTTGAAAATTTAAAAAAATAAATAAATTTTTGCTTAGGTTTTCTTTACAAAGAGAATCTTTGTTCTCTTCCCGGTTCCCTTGCGGGGCATGACAGACTTTATCAGTACTAGCAGAGAAAGTCTTGTCTTTATTGTCAAATGCCCTTTCAAGAGAAACTAATCCTTTGGGAACTCTGTTTGATTTTAATTGCAAAACCTCTTTCCCAAAAATGACATCTTTACCATTCACTGTATCCACATAAGTACTAAAATCCATTTCTTTATCACCAAAATGAGATTCACATTGGAGGAACCTCAATATGTCTTGGTCATCAAAGAAGACCTACCAATTATCTACATTGTCAGGGATGGAAGGCCTAGCTTGTACCTCTATATTGGAAACATCTACAAATGTAACATGTTATGGTCTAAGAGCTATATTAGCCAATAAATCTACCATTCTATTTTGAATTCTTTCCATCAAGAAAATATTAAAAGCACTAAAGCTTTCAATCTCATCCCATACTACATTCCTATACTACTTTAATTTCTAATTTTTTGAAGCATGTTTTGATCTAATTTGGGACACAACTAACTTAGAGTCACCTATTACTTTCAAACACTTTATGCCATGTCTGGATGCTAATCTTAGATCTATCAATAGAGCCTCATACTATGCAACATTATTTGTGCATGAAAACAACAAAGTAAAATAGAATTTGAAAGTTTTACCATTAGGAGATGTGAGCAATATTCCAGCTCCAGATCCATCCTTAGAGTTTGCTCCATCAAAATACATAGTCTAGAGACTATCAAGGTCAATCCATCCCTCCTAGTTTTTTGACCTGTGAGAAGGCTCAATACCCTCCTCTGCTTCCTTACCTTGGAATTTGAAAGCATTAATATCATTATCAAGGAAACAATTCATGGTGTATTCTTCTTCTTCTTCAATCATATGTGGAGTTCTAGATTCCCTGGTGATCTTGATATTCTATCCCTCAAAATTAAAAGTAGCAAATGATAAGTCACACTGTATGCTGCCTCCCATAGAAGGACTCCACCTTCTTGATAGTAACATTCCATATTGGGGAGGAATATCCACTACCAAGACACTCATGGTTAGTTGTTTGTTGGGGTATGCAGCTAATTTATAAGGTAAATCCTTAATAGTACCTACAACTGCTACCTCCCTTGAATCCATTGCTTGACATCTTCCATGGGCTGTGTCCACCTTTAATCCCAATGACTTCATAACCTCAGTAGCCATAACAGTATTTGATGCTCCAGAGTCAATCATATAATTTTTTAGCAACTTTCCATTTATCTACATGGTTAAAAAGAAAGGGTCAACTATTTCTGCTGTAGTACTAACAACATTTGTATCCAAATAGATTTGAGGAATTTTAGAAACAATCTCCTCATTACAATTTCCATCTTCATCATTCACAATCACTATTTGTTTATCAACTCTCTCTATTTTTTGAGAATCCATATGTACTACATCATTTACCTAATTTAAGGCCTTTTCCTTATGCTATTCTATTCTCATCATCTCCAACAAAGGGACTTTGACAGTAATTTGTGACAACAACTTTCTCATGTCAATTGGGATATATTTTAAATTAGATACATCAGGCTTTGAATTTGCAATTTCTTTACCAATCTCCTGGATGGATATGTCTGCAGGTTTCTTAATTTGGACTTCATTCTCTTTCTGCAAAGCTGGGACAACCTTAGCTGTGGGCTTAGATTTCACCTTATAAACAATATTAGGTTTAGCATTTTTCTTTATTTTGACCTTATCAACAGGATTGGCATCCTTAATCTTATCATGTGATATTTTTACATCTTTGTCTGTTTTCTTGATAAAAATCCTAGTAGGCTTCTAACCTGAATCACCAACAACTCTATTTCTCAAGTGGTAATTTTCTTTTGCCTAAGTAACCATATTGGCTATTATCAAGGCAATCTCCTCACCAGAAGTCCTCCTTAAAGTAATTACTTCTTCATTCTTTTGAAAATTATACTGGATGTTGTCAAGCTCACTATCTTCATCAGAAAAAACTTGTTGATGATATGATTTAGTTTTGGTTTGGGAATTAAAAACATCCTGATTTTCATCCTCTTTAGTAGAATCCACCTCATCCCATACATGGGAAGAAATCATCTCACATCCCTAGTCATCATAAGGTTGTTCCTTATTGCATTCTTGGTCTCCTTGTGAAGAGACACTCTAGGATATGGCACAATAATCAGGATAATGTGGTGACTGACAAGAAATACACCATGGTACCTCTTCCACTACATTCATTGAATCTCTTTGCAATGGATCAGGGGTCCTATAATTTGGTTTATCTCTTTTCTCAGGAAGAAAAGGCTTCCCATCTTTCCACTAAGTATTGTATGGGTAGTTCTGCATTCTTGGTAATTTGTTGAAATTATTGAAGGGAGGTTTATCCCCTCCTACAATTTAATGATCTCTATTCTCACCAGGTTTCAAATCCTTGATTTCTTTTAAGATTTTCTTTAGACTATCATCATCTTTAGGTTTCACACTTTGAGGCTTCCCTGGATCCTTTCTATTCAACAAAGGTGATTTGTTTTCTTGCCTTCTTCCCAAATTTCTTGAAATTCTTTGGTTACTCTCTATGTTCATAGCTAATTTGTAAGCTTCAACAAGATTCTTTAGATTTTTATCTCTCAAAAGGTAGCCCATCTTAGAGTCAAAAATATTTAAATGTATGACAAGACACACTCTATCATCCAATCTGATAACCTGCAATAGTTTATGCATGGCCTTTTGGAATCTAACATTAAACTCAACAACATCCTCATTGAAGTTTTTCTTTATGTTATTGAATTCATTTAGCATAAAACCCTCATGTGTTTTATCACCATATTGTTCTTTGAAACAATGCCTAAGCTGATTCCATGAACCTATGCTACCATGTGGCAAAGCCCTAAACCAATCCCTTGAATCTTCTATTAGTGATTGTACAAACAATTTCATTATAACATCATCTAGCACAATATTATAACCATCAATCACATCAATAAATTTCTTTAAGTGTTCTTCACAAGTAACAACATTGCTTCCTGTAAATTTAGGAAACTTCTTTCTAATTTCTTCAAGGATGGGGTTAGGATATCTAGGGATACTAGTGAAAACCAACTATTTACATCTTTCATGAATAACCCCTGTATTAGATATACCAACACCCTGAGATGTGGATGCATGAGTATTTGTTGTGGTAGAAATTTTGAGTCCCCCTGGTGGAGAAGCACCAATTGTTTGATTTGCCAAATTTGCAACATTTTCCCCTTGTGTCATAGTAGAATTAGCAAAGTTTATGGGTCCTATAGACCTCCTAATAAAATCAATTTTCTTTTTTATCCCTAATGTTTCAAAGGTCTACAATAACCTCTCTCATTTTTGGGCGATTCAACTTCGTTTGCATTTGGCAAGATGATCTTAGTTGATGCCAAAACTTGTAGTGAGGGTTAGTTGAAAGTGGCCTAATAGCATATCTTTCAAACCATCTAACACTCTATCAAACCTTCTAATCCATAGACTCCAATTGGCTGGTTAAATGCTAGTGACAACCCCATTCTTCCCATAGAGTCACCGGAATGCTCACGACCACGCTCGACCCAAGTGACCCCGGGGTACACTAAGCATGATCGAGCAGCAATCTTTTGGGGATCATATCTCAGACCTCGTAAGAGGTATCGACAAGCTATTAGATGGTACTAGATCATGTTTTTGAGGTCTAAAATAACCTCTCTTGGTTTTGGGTGATTCAACTTCATTTGCATTTGGCAAGATGATCTCAATTGATGCCAAAACTTGTAGTGAGGGTCAGTTAAAAGTGGCTCAGTAGCATATCTTTCAAACCATCTAACATTGCATCAAACCATCTACTCGATTGGCTCCATTTGGCCAGGTAAATGCTAGTGACAACCCCATTCCACCCACAGAGTCATCGGAATGCTTGTGATCACACTCGACCCAAGTGACCCCAAGGTGGACTAAGCATGATTGGGAAATGATCTTCTAGGGCTCGTATCTCAAACCTCATAATAGGTATTGAGAAGCCATTAGATGTTACACAATTATGTTTCTAAGGTCTACAATAACCTCTCTCAATTTTGGGTGATTTGACTTCGTTTGCATTTGGCAAGATGATCTCAGTCGATGCCAAAACTTGTAGTGAGGGTCAGTTGAAAGTGGTTCAGCAGTGTATCTTTCAA